>CAUYNB010063472.1:0-54494 GCA_963574225.1 Lagothrix lagotricha
TCAGGGAAGAAGGAATAAGGGGGCAGGCCTCCCCTATCTAATTACCCTACACATACAAAGCCTTGTTGGTCTAACATGAGCCCACCGGAAAGTGTAGCAAGTAAAAGTAAAGCTCCTGGGAAGAATGTCAGCCTGCCAAAATTTAACTCTTACAACTCCATTTTCCTTTGTTATACCCAGCTATGCTTCGTCTTCAACAACATGCACCCATGTGAGCAGGGAGACAACTCACATTGCTCACTTTGAAATTTTTTTAGGATTGGGCTTTGGAAAAGACAGGGATTCGGTGGGATGGAGGTAGATTTTTCAGAAGGAAATACCGCTTCAGTGGGAAAATGCGCAAAGGCGTAAGTGGGCCACCTTCCGAACACGGAAGACCCAGAGCGCTGCGCGGCCGAGGAGTGTGCTCAGCCCTGCTGGGGAGCCACCACCAGCACCAACTTTTCCCATTCCAGGAGCTAGAGCGACGGAGAAGGGCTCCTGGACCTGAGGTGCAGCTGGGGGCTCTGCGCGGACCGCTATGGAGGCCGGAGCTCAGGACCCCAGCTCCAGCCAAGGCGGGCTGCTGCAGGCGGGCGGAGGCTGCGGGGCAGGGGCAGCAGTGGGTGTGGAGTAAGATGCCGCCACGCGGGCAGGCACTGGAGACTTAGGGACCGGGCGCGGCCACCAGGAGAGCCCCGCCTGGGGCCCGGAGCTGCAGGGAGCCCAGACTCCGCTATCCCCACTGATGTCAGGAGCCAGGCAGGGAACATAGATGGGTAGATATTACAAGAAGTCTGCAGACTCTAAATATGAACACTATATCTCGAATCTTTCTTTCTTTTTTTTTTTTTCTGAGATGGAGTCTTGCTCTCTCGCCAGGCTGGAGTGCAGTGGCGCAATCTCGGCTCACTGCAACCTCCGTCTCCTGGGTTCAAGCGATTCTTCCGCCTCAGCCTCCCGAGTAGCTGGGGCTACAGGTGTGTGCCACCACGCCCGGCTAATTTTTGTATTTTTAGTAGAGACGGGATTTCATCATGGCCAGGATGGTCTCGATCTCTTGACCTCGTGATCCGCCCGCCTTGGCCTCCCAAAGTGTTAGGATTACAGGTGTGAGCCACCGCGCCCGGCCCCCAGAATCTCAAATCTTTCTGCAGCTCATCACGTCTACCGCAGCAGCTTCCACGCTACTCTGTCAGCTTCTCAGGTACTCCCTTCCTATCTCTTCTCTACAAAATTCACACACAAAGTAGAGTTTTTATACTCACAGGCATCAGCCACAATGGGGAGGGAAAAAGGAAAAAAATAATTTTTTTTGAAACAGAGTTTCTTTTTTGTCACCCAGGCTGGAGTGCAATGGCACAATCTCAGCTCACTGCAACATCTACCAATCACATTCAAGAGATTCTCCTACCTCAGCCTCCCAAGTAGCTAGGATTATAGGCACGTACCACCACAACCAGCTAATTTTTATATTTTTAGTAGAGACGGGATTTTGCCATGTTGGCCAGATTGGTCTCCAACTCCTGACCTCAGGTGATCTGCCCGCCTCAGCCTCCCAAAGTGCTGGGATTGTAGGCGTGAGCCACTGTGCCTGGCCACATTCTCATACATTCTAAATTTTTGTATTCCAAAGCTATCAATTTATCTTTAGTAATGTTTCCTTATTGACGGGTAGTAACACAAATAATTTATAAACAAATATGACCATTTTGGAAGTACATGCTCAAAATTCTTTCTATTATATGAGATATATGATCCAAATAGTATAGAAATCTTTGCCCTACAAAGCAGCAAAATATTTTTTAAACCATAAAAACATCACACAACTTAAAACCCTTTTATAGCTCCCATTGTACTCAAAATAAAATTAGGAATGTACGATGAGGCCTGAATGAGCTGGCCTCTGCCTATGTCTTAACCTTGTTAGGCCTCAGCCACTATGGTCTCACAAACAATTAATGGTGTAACTTTATTCTGCCAACTCGTGGCCTTTGTGCAAACTCTCCCACCTGTTTGGACATCCCTTCTCTTCAAATGGCTGGTTTCTTCTCATCTCTATAAGTCTCAGCTTATTCACCTTCTCTGAGTGGCTCTGGATGAAGGATTTAAGAACTCTCTTCTGCAAAATAGAAGAAAGGTCATCTACTCAATTCAAAAAATGCCATAAAAGTTAATTCAATTTTGTAAGTTTGTTGCCAATATCAATGATACTGCCTTGCATTTATGATACACCTATCTCATCAGATTGCTAAATGATTTCTAGATTTTTACATTGATAAATTTTATAGCAGTGCCAAAAGATAGATAGAGGACACTATATTTTACTCTTATAGAGCATAATGAAACCTACCCATGTTCACACATTTAGAGACAAAAGCTTCAAGTGGAAATCTATTTTTTAACCACAGTTGGTCTAGTTACTTCCCTGCTCTGTGTTTGTATGTGTTGGTGTATTAAAATGACATATTATATTTCAGCTGTTGTGTACTATTTGCATAATTGAGAATTATGAAAAATAACTTGTATAATTAAACTGAAATGGTGACGTCTAAAATAATAATATCATTACCAATACTATTTTTGCTATTGTCAGAACTAGAAAAAATGGATAGGTTAACCATATTCATGTGACTTCTGTAGTCATATTTTTAAAGACATTGGAGAGCTGTGAAAGCAAATAGGATTAGAGGAATTAAAATCCAAGAGAAGAGTCCTTGCCATACAAGCTGAAATAATCCATGAGTGGAAGTACAGAGCATGAACTATGCTTTATTTCTTAAAACTATATACAACAGTAAGCGCTAGCAACAGTGCAGAACAATTGTAATTCTCATACATTGATACTGTATTGCCAAACAGCATAGCCACTCTGGAAAATGATTTGGTAGTTTCTTACAAAGATGAACATATAAAGTTGTAGATACAAAGCTAAAAATACTGCCAGATCCAGCAATTCCACTCCTAGGTAGTTCCCCTAGATAAATGAATACTTATGCTCACACAAAAACCTGTACATAAATCCTTACAGAAATCTGTTCATAATTACCCCATACTGGAAGCAACACAAAACTTCTCCAATGGGTGAAAGGAATTACACATTCTGGTACAGCTATTTAATGGAATACTTCCCAGCAAGAAAAAGGTGGGTACTACTGTTACAAGCAACAATTTGGATGGACCTCGAAGGCATTATGCTGGGTAAAGAAAGTAAATCCCAAATGATTACGTGTGACATGATTCCATTGATGTCTCAAAAAGATAAAACCATAGTAATAGAGAATCAGCTCATGGTTGCCAGAGGTTAGGGATAGGGAGAGGTCATGGCTCCAAAGAGCGAGCACAAGGGTATTGTTTGGATGATGAAACTATTATGTCTCCTTATCAGGTTTCTATGTGTTAAAACTCACAGAGTTGTGCATCAAAATAAAAGCAAATTGTACCATATGTTAATTTTTTTTTTTTTTTTTTTTTTTGAGATGGAGTTTCGCTCTTATTGCCCAGGCTGGAGTGCAATGGCGTGATCTCAGCTCACTGCAACCTCCACCTCCTGGGTTCAAGCAATTCTCCTGCCTCAGCCTCCTGAGTAGCTGGGATTACAGGTGCTCACCACCATGCCCAGCTAATTTTTTGTATTTTTAGTAGAGATGGGGTTTCACCATGTTGACCAGGATGATCTCAATCTCTTGACCTCGTGATCCACCCCGCCTCAGCCTCCCAAAGTGCTGGGATTACAGGCGTGAGCCACCGCACCTGGCTTATATATTAAATTTTTAAAAACAATTTAAAAGTGTGGAACTCTTAAGTCAAAATTCTTAAGAGAATCTTGGCACTACCTCTTTCCTTGATATTTTCTTGGCCATCACAAGAATTGAGTGAGTCGCATACTATCTCTGCTTTGCAGATGTGGAAACTGAGGCTTACGAAAATTAAATAATCTCCCAAATGTACATAGCCAGGAAGGAACAAGCTATAAATGATACCTGACACACCTGCGGACGCATATCCATTTATTTAATTTTCTCTCTTCTGAGTATGACAGCCCTCTCCTCTAAACTCTGGAATGTCTACTAGCTGGAACTTTTAATATGAGCACAACTGAGCATTATGCTCTCACCTCAAAGGCAACAAGATGCACTGCTGAGTGTTGAGTTCAAATAGTTATTCACCTTCATGAAGATAACTTTTTTTAAATATAGCCGTGACATACCAAGGACTTCTCATTTTAAATATTAGAATAATTCTAATATTCAAAATACAAAAATATCAAAATCACATTTATTTTGATTTTTCTAAGTATTTGTCCATCACAATGTGCTTTCTAAACTTAGTATAAACTTGTTGTTAGGTTATAAAGTCTTTTGTTTACTTTCTCCAGCATCTCCCTGCACCTCTATAATTTACATATATACATTATGCTTTAAATGTCCCCTTTCTGGCTATAGCAACTTGAATCTTTCTTGTTATTGATGTTTCTTATATAATTATACTTTTGTTATTGTAATATGTCAGTTTAAGTTTTTATTAAAGTAATTTTATTTTCAATGAGAATATGGCTGTGCTTTCACTTTATACATTTGCATAAAGGTTCAACTCATTTTCAAATTATCAAGGACTACAATCTCTAATTATGAATTAGATGCTGATTTATTTTTTTATTCGCTCATTTATTTGGTATCCTTTTTCATATCATTACCTCTAAAAGTATGTACATTTCATTAATTATTTCTGCTTACTGTTTTAATGGGTTGTAGAACAAAGCAGTAATTTTGAAAATTATAGCTATCTAACATCTACATTTAACAAAGGCGCCACATTCTAAGGGATGTTGTTAACTTGATGGTAATTAAAAACTGCAGCACAAATACCCCATGGCAAGATGCATTATGCTTTCAATAAATTTCTAAAATAAGATAAATCCTTTAAAGTTTCCTTCTTGCATCAAAGTTTTGTAAACCACTATTAGAAAACAAATGAAAATTAATTTATCTATAAAATAAGATTATTGAAAAAATTTAAAATTTTGGGATATATTAGGGAAATAAGTGTATTGAAAACGTATTTTGTGCCATGAACACATTATGTATTTATTTTCTTTGTTTTTTTTTTTTTTTTTGAGACGAAGCCTCCCACTGTTCCCCGGGCTGGAGTGCAGCGGCACGATCTCGGCTCATTGCAACCTCCACCTCCCGGGTTCAAGCAATTCTCCTGCCTCAGCCTCCCAAGTAGCTGAGATTTCAGGTGCATACCACCACACCCAGCTAAATTTTTGTATTTTTAGCAGAGACAGGGTTTCACTGTGTTGGCCAGACTGCTCATGAACTCCTGACTTCATGATCCACCCGCCTCAGCCTCCCAATGTGCTGGAATTACAGGCGTGAGCCACTAAGCCCGGCTATTTTCTTTTATTTTTTTTAAGACAGGGTCTCACTGTGTCACCCAGGCTGGAAAGCAGTGGTGTGATCACGGTTTGCTACAGCATCTACTGGGACCACAGTTACTCACTACTACACATAGCTAGTTTTTTTTTTGTTTGTTTTTCATTTGTTTGTTTGTTAAAGTGATTGAAAGAGAGCTGGAGTCTCTCTGTGTTGCCCATGCTGGTCTTGAACTCCTGGGTTCAAGTGACCCTCCAGCATGGGCTTCCCAAAGTGCTGGGATTACAGGCATTAGTCACCATGCCCAACCCATATTGTTAGCAACTCTGATCTATGGTACTTTAATTCCCATTTTATGGATGAGATAACTGAGGCTCTGGGTGATTAAGTAACTGTCCTAAGCCTGGAGGTAAATTCCAGGCAATGGGCACAGCATGTGGTATGTGGAGGCTAAAGCCAAAGAAACACAGAGAGTTTCAAGCGCTAAAGAGAAGGATCATGGCTAGGGGTGGAAAGCTGTGGAGAGTGGTCAGAGCTGAGGCCCAGAAGGCAGGCAGGACAGCACAGGTGAAGAGAGGCAGAGATTTGCAGCAAATGCTAAGGATCTGGGACTTCATCATTTATTCCTCACACTCACTGCAGTGTGAGGAATGGATTGGAGGGACACTTGCAATAGTCCTTGGGAGATTACAGTCCTTGGGAGATTATGGTCCCTGGAAGATGTACAGATCCAAGGCCAGGTGTGGTGGTTCATGCCTGTAATCCCAGCACTTTCGGAGGCTGAGGTGGATGGATCACCTGAGGTCAGGAGTCCAAGACCATCCTGGCCAACATGGCGAAACCCCCTCTCTACTAAAAATACAAAAATTAGCTGAGCGTGGTGGTGGGTGCCTATAATCCCAGCTACTAGGGAGGCTGAGGCAGGAGAATTCCTTGAACCCAGGAGGCAGAGGTTACAGTGAGCCAAGATCATGCCACTGCACTCCAGCCTGGGCAACAGAGCGAGACTCCATCTCAAAAAAAAAAAAAAAATAGTGAGATATAGAGATCCAGATTGTGATGGAAATACATTGGCCAAAGATCTCAGTTTAAAAGCAAAAGTAAGGGCCATTAAATTTTTATTACAACATTTCCCATGCTGTATCTTGGAAATTTTATATCAGAAGCCTCCACAAATCTATCCTGTAAATCATTGTTCTCAGATCTTATGTGTATCAAAATCACGTGGGTGCAGTAGAGACAATTTGTCTCAACTCAAGTTCTATTTATGCCATATTTAGATTATTTCTCATCAATTATTTATATCAAAGTATTTATGTCAAAGTAATACATGTTCATAATTAAACACAAATTCAAGAAAAGTTTGTAATAAAAAGCAACAGCTTTCCATCTCACGACCCCTCACTAAAATTCCACTCCTGGAAATAATCAGTTTTAGTCATTTTTCTGTTTCTATTTTTCTCATGGTTAGTGCTATAACTCTTCAATGTCGAACTCACCACTATAGCACATTTCTGTGTCCTGTAAATCAGTGTTCACAGATCTTATGTCTATCAGAATCACCTGGGTGTAATAACTCTGAAGATACTGGTTTAAACTTACTTAACTCTTCGTTACTGTGCATTCTCCTCTGTAAAATGGGGATAATAGTACTTACTTCTAAGGGTTTTGGGAAGGTTTGGTAAGTGACTATTCAAAAAGTTCTAAAAATAATTTGACACACTGGAAGAAATTCTGACTATCATTACTTTCTGGAGAATTTGGTAAACTGCAGATCCGTGAAGCCCAAACAAATGTTGTAGGATTTGGTTCACATTTTGTCTCAACTCAAATTCTTTTAATTTGTGCCAAATTTATATGATTTTTCATTAATTATTTATGTCAAAGTAATACATGTTCATGATCAAACATAAATTCAAGATAGGTTTGTAATAAAAAGCAACAGCTCTCCATCCCACGACTCTTCACCAAAATTCCGCTCCTGGTATTTAACTGTGCCGGGCAACCAGAAACCTGCTTTTCAGGACCCCTCTTCTTTGCTGAGAGCTTTACTTTTGCTTAATAAATTCTACTCCACTCACTTGATGGTGTCTGCATACCTAATTTCTCCTGGTCATGAGACAAGAACCTGGACGTCGCTGAGCTAAAGGAGCAAAATTCCTGCATCAAAAGCCTCATACCCTTTTGGAGTTACTAAGAAAAGGCTTGGGGATGACTTTGAGTGTTAACAGGGAGGGATTTTTGTTCAGCATGTGAAATATTCAGGTGAGATGCATGAGTATGAATGAATAACCAGGAAGAAGGCTGCCAATAAGGCATTCCTGCCTACCAAATGTATAAATGTAAGGGAACTACTTTTAATTTGGTTGCAAGGGAAACATTTTGGTGGACACGGAATTTATTCTATAATAGTCCTGCTGTGGAGGATTGGCTAGCAAAGAAAGCTTCAGAAAGAGTTGTTTATAAAACTGCTGTTGTAGGCCGGGCGCAGTGGCTCACGCCTATAATCCCAGCATTTTGGGAAGCTGAGGCGGGTGGATCATGAGGTTAAGAGATCAAGACCATCCTGGTCAACATGGTGAAATCCCGTCTCTACTAAAAATACAAAAAAAAAAAAAAAAAGAATTAGCTGGGCATGGTGGCACGCTCCTGTAGTCCCAGCTACTCGGGAGGCTGAGGCGGGAGAATTGCTTGAGCCCGGAAGACAGAGGTTGCGGTGAGCCGAGACTGCGCCAGTGCACTCCAGCCTGGGTAACAAGAGTGAAACTCCGTCTCAGAAAACAAAACAAAACAAAACTGCTATTGTAATATGGTATCACTTAGGTTTAGAAAGTCTGTAGAGGAAAAGCTGCCCATTTTATGTCTAAGAGGAAGCAAGTAATAAGAAATAATGACTCAGTCATCCACTTGGACAGTGTTTTTAGCTTTATAAAACACTTTTGTATTTTCTCTCCTATTTGAATCCCCTGAGAACTCTGTGGAATGGTGAAGCAGATGTTAGCACCTGTTTTGTAAACAAGGAACTGAGACCAGAGTTTAAATGATGTGTTCAAAGTTATCTGTGAACAGCTAAACTGGGGCTCAACCCACTTCTCTTCTTTTTTTTTTTCTCTAGACAGGGTCTTTCAGTGGTGCAGCCTCAAATCATTGCAACTTCCGCCTCCCAGGTTCAAGTGATTCCCCTGCCTCAGCCTCCTGAGTAGCTGGGACTGCAAGTGCATGCCACTAAGCTCAGCAAATTTTTTATTTTTAGTAGAGACAGGGTTTTGCCATGTTGGCCAGGCTGGTCTTGAATTCCTGACCTTAGGTGATCCACCTGCTTCAGCTTCCCAAAGTACTAAAATCACGGGCATGAGCCACTGTACCTGGCCTTTAAAAAAAAAAAATAGGATCTTGCTTTGTCGCCAAGGCTGGAGTGCAATGGTGCCATCTTGGCTCACTGCAACCTTCACCTTCTGGGTTCAAGCGATTCTTATGCCTCAGTCTCCCAAGTAGCTGGGATTACAGGCATGCAATACCAGGCCTGGCTAATTTTTGTATTTTTAGTAGAGACAGGATTTTACCATGTTGGCTAGGCTGGTATGAAACTCCTGACCTCAGGTGATCTGCCCTCCCAAAGTGCTGGAATTACAGGCGTGAGCCACTGCACCAGCCCTTGTCCCACTTCTACTTAACTCTAAGCTTTGTAGTGTTGGGCTAGAAATAAAGGTCTAGCAGAAACTGGAAAAAAAAATATTTTACTGTCAAATATAATTAAGCAAAGCAGTATTTCTCTCTCCTTTCTAGTTAGCCAACCAGATACCTTTCTTCCAATCTACTTAATTAAATTATTTTTCCTCTACAAACTCTTTTACAATTCATTTTACCCTGCTGTAGGGTTCCCTAGTTTATAGGCTTAGAGAATTTAGGTGAAGAATCTGGTTCTCCTTTATCTGCTTAGACATTGTCCTGTATCCGTTATCTAGAGTTATGTATAATAATAATAGCCATTGCAAAATATCATAAATACTTTTTTTTTTTTTTTTTTTTTACTCAGGGTTTCACTTTGTCACACAGGCTGGAGTGCAGTGGCACAGTCACAACTCACTGCAGCCTTGACCTCCTAGATGCAAATGATCAGATCCTCCCGCCTCAGCCCCACAAGTAGCTGGGACTGCAGGTGTATACCATCACACCCAGATAAGTAAACACCTTTAAGATAGAAACTGGGAAGCAATGTGACTCAGTAACTAAGAGCATTGGCTTTCAAATTGTCAAACCTACAATCAAATGCCCTTCAGCCACTTACACATGGACAATCTCCCCAAGCTTTGGTACCTTTATGATAAAATGAATAAATAATATTTACCTAGAGTAGATGTCTGATTACTGTGTTTGCCCCTTCTACCACACAGTGCAAATTCTAGTGGGGCTACCAATCGGGAGATTTGTTTCCTTAGACCTCAGTATGACCCAGAACTGGCCAATAAGAACACTCTTACAATTGATTAAGGACAAACATGTGACCTAAGTCAAATCGGTCAGTGTTTTTCCTTGGGATTTCACAGGGAAAGCAAGCAGGCTGGATTGCCGCTTATGACTGCAGGCATCAATCAGTTCTTTCGCAAGAGGGAAGCATGTTTACGGAGGGCCTGAAGCCCAAGTTAAAGGCAGATGGAAAAGGAAGAGTGAACAAGGGCTGGAGCTGTTTATACCTGATTCACATAGACTGACCAACCCTTCCCAGTACTTCGAGGGGCTGTTGTTGCTACTGTGGCTGCTCCTATTGTTATTGTTTAAGCTAGCTGGAATTGGGCTTCTCTTTTTTGTAATTGGAAGAGTCATGACTGATGTACCACCTCATAGAGTTGTGATAAGAATTAAATGAGGTAATATATATATATAGGGTGCTTAAGACTGTGCCTGGCACACACTAAACCTTCAGTGAATGTTAACTGTTATGGTGATGGTAATGACCACGATGCAAATGAAACAAATGATGCCTTCTATTATTTTTCATCCTCCAAAGCCTCCAGTACAGCATTGTACATTCAGGTAGATACTGACTAAATGCCACTTTATAACTTACTGCCTCTCTCTCTAAGACGGCAAAAAGGTTAATGAGTTAAGACTGGAAGAGTGATTTGAATGCTTCAGTTTAAATATATCTTTCTGTTGCCACTTCTCCCTACCTCAAAATTCATGACTGCTATTTTCACTCTCTCCTGTCATTGTAAACTCATGAGAACCTGAAATTAGGCTTCGAATGGTGAGAAGAAATAATGTAGTGCCTGTTTGGTCAGTGTATCTTTAGAGAAATAGGTAATTTGTTTTTTAATCAAGAGGGTGCAGCGGCTGGATGGTGCCTAGAGCAGCTGATGCTTATGCAAATTTAGAGCCCCAACGCATGTTGTTCCCTTAAGAGCTTCCTACATGGACCTACTTGAGAATCAGAATTCTGGCACAGTTCAGGGCTCTTTGTGTGTGGGGTGGAAGCTATGAAATAAATCTAAAGGCAATAGCATGTCTCATTCCTATTCCCCTGGTTAGGAATGAAGCACGCAGGAGAGAAACTATTGGAATAGACAAAAAATATAGAAGAAAGATGTGATTAAAATCATAGGATAAGTAATTCTTGATCACAATTACTAATTATCATTTGAATCATCTGTATTCATGTCATCCCTCATAATATGGTACTAACTCTTGAGCCTTCAAGTGTGGAAGTGCATTTGAAGCAGGCATGTTGATTTACATTACATTTTCAGGAGCTAAGCATAGTCAACATGGTTTTAGGTAGACTGTAAGCAAGAAAGAAGCCCTATCCGAACCCGTTCCCAGGAAACTGTCAAAATCATTCATTTATAATAAAGTTGGAATGTCGGACATTGTCACAACCTGTTGTTACTTTGTTTGCTTTCCTATGTCCTTTCTTTTAGGGATAGCCTCTCCCAGAATCTTTGTGACCTGGGGCAGGGTTGGGGACTGTCAGTCAAGGGACACTGCCTGTCTGTGGGAAGTCTGGGAAGATGATACAACAAGGACCAACCAGAGACCATTTTAAAAGGCTAGATTTGGATGCTGGGTGAGGAAATGTGTCTTTTATTAAGAGATCACAAGTTGTAATGACTGTGTAAGCCAGGATCTTACTCTTTTACATAAAGAAGAGGGAGCCTGTCAGAGATTGAAGACATCCAGAGGGCAGAGGGGAGACAGACACACACACATACATACAGAGAGAGAGAGAGACAGACAGAATATACTGGTGAATATAAACTGAGCCTCTACATCCATCTGTCCTGGGATTTGGGGTTCAATCCAATAAATTTTTTATGTTCCTATAAAACAAAATTTTAGTTGGGTTTCTGATACTTGCAAACATGAGTCTTGTGGCCAATGTATGTATTGTATTAGTCTTTCTTGGTGTTTTACATTTCAGTGCTCTATTCTTATAAAGTATGAACCCAAGTATCAGTCCTAGTGTCATTTAATCTATGATGACTCAAACTCAGGTGAAAAGATAGCCAGCTGAATGTGTGTGTGTGTGTGTGTGTGTATTTGTGTGTGTTCTAAACAGCATTTAACCTTTTAAATCAGAAAGCTCCTCTGTGATCTAATCCAAATGGCTGAACTGCTCTGAATCACTATTCTTCAGCATTGCCAAAATACAAGTATAAATATTTCTAAATACAGGTTTGTAAAGGTCAATAAATCAGATGTCTGCATAAAACCAATAAGTACATAACTTCTCAGAAACTACAGGGAAGATTATCCTTAGATAGTCTGATAAATACTGAGCATTCTAATTTCTAACTACCTGGATTCATCTCACAATCCACATTGCTCTGGGCTCACCATGGTGATTTGAAGCAATGCAAGGATGTGGTAAAGATAAGCACATAAGTTTTTCCTGTCTCTGCAGCAGGGTGGAAGGGGTACAAGGATGGGCTTTTCTGTAGGCAAGGAAGTAGTGCCTCTGCACTGGGGGAGGAGAGAGAGTGCCACACCCTGAGCAGATGAGAGGACAGGGTCCTAAGCCAGCTCCTCAACAGCTTCCAGAAATGACTAGATATGAGGGTCATCTGGGGCTGAGACCACCTGTATCATGTTGGCCATTGAGTCTCCCACCCCGCAGAAGGAATCAATAAGGAAAGTACCCCAGCAGACTTGGACAATGAGGATGTCAGCAGCAAGCATGCAAGGATATAAGGGGCTCTGCCTCTCCTTCTGGATGCTACCAATAACTCAAGATCTGGTATAATCCTGCACATAGGAAGTTCCCATAAACACGAAATAGAACTGATATAGTCTAGATGAATGATGCTTAGAGCTAAAATGATGTTAATTTAAATGAATGCTAGTGACACTCTTGTATTTCTGAGCTAATGGGTTACCATCCATAGCCTCAGAGTGCTGTGTGTAATTTCTGTAATCCTGGCATTTGATAATTAGCAATCTATACCTGATCAATATTGTAACACTAGCATCATCACAGGCATTTATTGAAGACCATTGGCTATCCACAACACCCACACCTCATCCTAGCCTAGACACCAGAAAATTATAGTATTCTACTGTCGGGAATTAAAAGTACATATTTTCTTGTACCCTTCTATTAAAGGTTCAAAGACATGAATGAGAGAGAAACTGACTGTCAAGTTTAGATTAAGCTTAGGCTCGCAGGAAGAAATCCATTTCTCCTCACCCTTGCCAATCCTGGTTACTGTCAAACTATTCAGCATTTACCAATGTGACATCTGCCAGTCGGTTAAGCGCTACTCTCTCTGGAAAGGCAAGAGTTTTCTGGTCCTTTCACTCTGAATCTGGGCAAGCAGGTAAAGATTGAGAGAGGGAAGGGAGGGGAACACCTGAATGAAAGAATTGGAAGGATTATCTCCTCCACGGAGCTTAGATCCTCAGGGGGCAAGAAGGACAAATGTCAAGCAAACCCTCATTAAATACCCTCATGGTATCTATTTACTTCTATTTGGTGAATGTGATTACTTTGACCTGTTCCAGGATGGGAGATGCCAGCCTCCTGTGCCTGACAGCCTTTTCTGAAGATCTAGGGTGTAGCTACACTGTAGTGCAGATGGCAGGTAACAAAAAAGCTGAAGACAACTTCTGTCCTCAGAGCCTTTTGGCTCTTTAAAGTCAGTCCTTGGGTTGGATTCAGAACAGACATACATTTTTTTGGCCCACATAGTATTTTTAAAAATTATTCGCCAACAATTAAACATCAGAATATTTCAAATTAAAAAATCAGATTTCCAGCCTCTATTTAAAAATGTTAATATCTGACCACATTAGACTCTACTTCCTGCAGCAATGAGCTGAAGTTTAGCAGTTACTGCCCCTGAAGATGGATACTCACTCCTCACTGTAGGTTTTGCCTCTAGTATACTCAGCTTGCCTTATACTTCCTTTATTATTACCTGTTGAGTTTGCAGCAAGTGGTTCAAATTATTAGTTCAAAATGACAGCAGGAAGACAGTGTTAACCAGATATGAAGTCCAATTGACTCTCTCTCTCTTTTTTTTTTTCTTTTTTTGAGATGGAATCTTGCTCTGTCACCCAGGCTGGAGTGCAGTGGCGTGGTCTTGGGTCACTGCAACCTCCACCTCCCAAGTTCAAGCGATTCTCCTGCCTCAGCCCCCACAAGTAGCTCAAATTACAGGCACGCACCACCAGTCTCAGCTAATTTTTGTATTTTTAGTAGTGACGGGGTTTAGTGGCCAGGCTGGTCACTGCAACCTCTACCTCCCAAGTTCAAGCGATTCTCCTGCCTCAGCCCCCACAAGTAGCTCGAATTGCAGGCACGCACCACCAGTCTCAGCTAATTTTTATATTTTTAGTAGTGACAGGGTTTAGTGGCCAGGCTGGTCTCAAACTCCTGACCTCAGGTGATCCACCTGCCTCAGCCTCCCAAAGTGCTGGCCTGAGCCACCGTGCCTGGCCTCCAGTTGACTTTCAAAACTGTCAGAGTTATGCTAATAGCCCTTTTAAAAAGTCTTGCTTCCCCCTCCCCACCTTGTTTTGCTGTTGTTAAGTGCTTGAGTTGGGGGTTTAGATGCCAATAAAATAAGATTATAGGTAGCAAGGCAAATGAAGAAAATTATGCTAAAATATCATACACAATTAGTTTTTTATTCACTGAGTTGCCTGTGTCTTTGTTTGCTTCATCTTGCATCCCCTTGTCTCATGTTAGCGAAACAGAAAGTTTCTGAAAGCTAAAGACTGAAAAGACTGAAAATTTTTTGTCAAGACAGGTGCTAGACAATAGTGAAAATTAGTTTTTGTAAAGACAACTAAAAATTTCAATCAAGAGGTTTCATCCTCCCGTGAAAATAAGCAAAGAGATACCCCTCCCCTCCTTCTGCTTGGAGAATTTACCTTAGGAAATGGTGAGTACTTTCTCCTCTCTTCGAAATGCGTATATATCCTGTTGAAAACTAGATAGGGCTTTTGTCAGCTTTATGAGTCAGGAATGTCTTTCTCCGGGATCTGTGAAAGGTCTCTTAGTTCTGCGAGAGGATAGGAGCCTAACTAGGCGCCCAGTCTCCAGTTGCAAAACTACCTCCTGTCCGAAAGATGTAAGAAGTTTGTTTCTCCTCTGGATAAAGCCAATTAGCTAACACAGGTGGTCACTCCAATTGCCAGGTGAATCTAAGATGAAATGAGCGACAGTTGGTGCTGGCAAAGCCTTGTACTTGACGACCAGTTATTGTTTATATTGAGAACATGTGTGCAGTGGGTTGTCTGTATCACTTGACTATCTAAAGGGTTCTTTCAAACCTCTTAGCGATTGCCTGTGATGCACATCACAGAATTTTTTTTTCTCTGCTTCCTTTGTAGAGAAGATTTCTAGTTTGTGAAACGTTTTTGTTTTTATTTCCCCAACATTTTCCGTGAGCAACCAGTTCTTGCCATTTAGAAAAGATGCATGAGAAGTGAAAAAAGTTCCATTCTCAGTCACATTTTTTTCCTTTGTTGATATAAAGAAGTGTTATAAACCACAGGGAACATATGTATGAGCTTCCCAGCATTTTATCTCCTTGTCGTCTCTCTTGTCCACGTGTTGAAAAGGGGCTGCCTATCAGAAGTCCTTCACATTCCTTAGGAGGTGGCAGCATGCTTCAAGATAAATGAGGCAGAGAGAATAGAGGTCACAAACCACAAAGGCTTACAATGCACATAACCCATGTGCTTCCTTGCTGACTCTTGAGAAACAAAAGACCCTGCAGAAAGCTCTCTGGATGCATGCTATGTGGGAATAGGAGCAGGCTTGCCAGCCTCTTCCTATATGAGCTTCACATGGCTTCTGTCCTGAAAACGTTTTCCAAGCTGCACCCTGATCACCTTTAATTCTTTGGAAGAAGAGGAATTGTCTTGTCTGTTCCCAGGACCGGTTACCCAACTCTTTCTTGCTTTCAGTCATTTCCTATTCAATTAACTGAGTATATATTATGTGAAAGTAAAATAGCCTAATGTCCAACTCTGTGTTGCTGCTAGAATTTAAGCTCAGACCTCATAGCTCCAAGATGGGAATTCTATGTTCTTGCATGCAAATAACATGTAAATGATATTAATTTTTTAGAAAATATTTGCAGTAGATACATTTTTTGAAGAATTAAATGTATATGTGGGTAACTTTTACCTCTTCATTTTTGGTTTTAAATTTTTTGGTTGTCTTCAATATTATGATTTTTAATAGAAGATACATCCAAATCATTTAGAAACTTTCTCATCTTTCCTTCTTTATTCTCCACTGGCCAATCAACAGATGTCTTGAATTTCTCGAATTCTCCAATGGCCAGTTAACAGATTTCTTGAAGACCAGAAGTCTCCATTTTACCTAAAGTTTTCTAGAAATATAAAGTGATTTACTGATAAGCCAAGAAGACAGCTATGCTGACTTTTCTTTGCTACCTTGCACAGAATGACCTGGGTCTCCCAACAAGTGAGTTTCACAGTGCGCAGCAATTCCGTAGATGAGACCCATAACACTGGCTCTTCTCAGTTTTAGAAAATCATTTCACTCTGGGAATTAAAACCACAGATCCCAGGTCACTGGCAAACATCTGCTGTTCATTGATAGCACCGTCTGGTATTTTAGCTTCTCATTCTGTTGCAGCAGTTTCATATAGCTGCCTGCTTCAGATTAATTATTTTATAACAACTTGTTTTTCTGGAAGCATTGGCCAAATAAGGTAGCTTTGCTGAAAGCTACTAATTTGATGCTTTATCAGTGCTTCAATGGGCATTCCTGTGCCTTCACCTGGTCATAGTCTGAAGTGTTTCAGTCCATTACATTTGGGAGAGGAAAGGGGAGAGGGAATGCATATTAATGCCCTGAGCAAGTAGCTTGGAGGAAAATGTGTTTATCTGCATTTCACAAACTCATGAGCATTCATGACCTAATCTGAATAATTTATTTAGAGGGATGATTATGATAATACAGCCTGAGCTGCATCCGTTTTAGGAACTTAAGGAGTGCTTGAGAGAGGGGTGATGTCTTTTAATATAGCCATACCCTTCACCCCATTCAATTAGTAGCTTCTTCAATTATTGATCTCACCATTCAATTTGCGGAAGTGCCACGAAGTTCTAGTGCTGTGGGAGCAGCAGAGTCTGTGTAGTGCAATGAAATGAGCACTGGATGGGGTCTCTAAGCCAAGTGATGCTTAGTAAGTCACTTCCTCACTCCAGACCTCAGTTTTCTCATTGGCAAAATAAACTACCTGACCCATCACACCCTAGGTTGTTTTACTGCTCAAATGAGATAAAGAGGTCAAGACACAGTGTCATCAGGAATGAGCAATACGAACATATTACAAATTTTATCCACTTACCTTTTCTTTAAAGACCAGAGTCTGATGAAGTCAGGAAGACTTATTGTTGCAACTCTGTAGCAAAATGTTTAATCTGTAAGTATGTGTTTTGGAGCATTTGTTTTAGGGCAAGTTGTCTCAATTCAGCTCACCCGCTATACATATTTACCCACTGCATGTTCTCTTCGGTATATACTTTTTTCCCAGCATTTGACTGCACAATGGCATAGTAAGTCTTCGCCTTTGCCACACATTACAATCACCTGGAGCTCTTTAACTACACCAGTACCCAGGTGTCAAAAGTGCAGGATTTCTGACAGCATGGGCCAGACATCCATAATTTTTTGAAGTGCCTCAGTTGATTCAAATACACAGTGAAGAATGAAAACTACTTATATATAGGAAAGAGCACCAGCTTTGGAATCAGACACCACTGGCTCTGCCATTGCACTGACTGAGTGACCTTGGACTGAAGTCTCTGAAGCTCAGTTTACAATATGAAAATGGAAGAAGAGGGAAATGACAACTTTCAGAATTGTCGTGAGGTTATAAGATCACTTATGTAAATTGCCCATCCTAGTAGAAGCTCAGAAGATGATAACTGTTACTGTTTATATACTGACTTTTAGTGCAGACTCTTTTCCTGAGTGTGATTGTATATGTGTGTTGTGGGGGGAGGTATAAATAAGCCTGTGACCACATCTGGGTTATAAACACTTTGGGGATGAATTGTGAATTACCCTTTTTCTAAATCCCCTACAGCTCCCAACAAAGTGCTAAGAATATAGTAAATGGATATGTAATAGTTATAGCAACTATTTTTGATCAATATATTGACAGAAAGGAAATGCAAAATTATCTTTAGTTCTACTAAATATATTTAAAAACCTCAAAACTACACTCTCGTAGATTCACTACAGCTTTTGATAAGATCCTAAGAGCATTTGAACATCTGAGTCCAAGCCACAGAAAATCTTTTTGATAATTAAATTGTGAGCCCATCAGCTTAGATATTACACTTAGAGGATAGTCATCTTTGCCCTAAGGCATTTCATTTGACACGAGAGTGAAGGAAGGAAGCCGTGCATAAATCATGAAGGCAGAGGTGGTTTTCATTTCTGAAAGAACGAATGCAGGTGTCATGCTCCAGAAACTGGAGCTATTGGAATGAAGAGGAGAAAGTATTAGCTCAGGTGCTTGAGTGTATGAAACTGGGAACTGCTGGGCTCATAAGGAAGGAATAGACAGGGACACTGGAAACAATGTGAGGAATCAGAGGTTTTCTTTACTGTGTCAGAGCTGCAAGGAGCTACCTTTCTGACGCAAGCCCAGATTGGTCTTAGAAGTAAAACAGAGCAACCTGTGGGGTCAATTGAAGCAAGGAAAGAGAGACAAAGCAAAGGAGGTCAGGCAAAGGGGCTGCATTCACTCTCTGCTGGCCATGCTGCATCATTGCAGAGTATCCTTGCTGCTCTCCACCCTGTGTTTGACAGCCAGTGTGAGCTAGAACAGACTAGCAGCCTGCAGGCCCATTCTGGGCAACCCACATATCTAGTCCACATGGAATTTGCACAGTGCACTGTGCCACTAAAGTGTGTTGCTCTACATCTTAACAAACTTTACCAACTTTGCTCTCTTCCATGCCCCTGCCCCTGCTCCTGCCCCTGTATAATTCTATGTTTGCAAACGCTGAGTTAAAACCTGTTGATAGTCACGAAGGCCAGCTGTTGTTTCTGTCAAGCATTTGAGCTGCTCTTCATTGTTCCGTATATTCCAAGTTTCATTCCAGTGTTCTTTAAGAGTCTTCCTCACACATAAAGATAACAGTAATTCAGACCAATGAGAGAACAAAGATTCGATTCTTACCCTAAGTTATCATAAGTTGCAGAGTACCCAGTAGCATTGGGACATATACCATAGGTGTGAATAGGAGTGGAGATCCAGGGAGTTGTAGAGAAGCGTACTCTTGTAAGAAGTCAAGCAAAAGCGGTCTAGAACTCAGACAAGCAAGACAAGGGTTTAGGGCAGCTGAAAGTGGAGGTTAAGGAAGGCTAAGACCAAGAAGTCATGGCTTACCATAAGGCAAATCTTGGTCATCTGAGCATGAGGGTGTGGACCAGGATTGGAAACGAGTCCTGCCTCAAGCAGAAGTCTCTTATGTACTGTTCTCTCTGTGGGTGCAGGGGTGATCCCAGGCATGACATTGCAGGAGTGGTATGTTTCATGGGTTTTATCTGGGAAAGAAGAACTGTCACTAGCTCCAATTTTAAATATATCTCTGGTTGAAGAAAATTGCCGTTCTTCCCTTCTCAGGTCTCAGAAAAATCTCTTTTGTGGAGTAATTAGTCAAATAACTAGGTCTTTTCTCGGGAAAAATATAAAGAGCTATTTTGAAAGAAATGACTCTCTGAGCTGATGTTTTTCTATTTATTGGATTTCCATTAATACCTTATTACCCTGTAGCTACTTTCATAATGCATTTTTACTATTTGATTTTTACTCTGACTTTTATGCTATAAAATTCATTACTAACACCAGTTTTAATTCTTTTTGTATTCCTTTCTCATGTTTTCTAAATGTACTGTGTATTACATTATTACATTTGTAATATGATACAGTTCTGTGACTTTTCACCATATGTCGTAAGGCTTTTCTCCTAGAAAAATACAATTTTTTTGTATTCATGAAGACAACATTTTCTGTGACAAAGTTAATATTATATTAACACTAATAGAACATTAGCATAATAATCCTGTATATTAACATAATACTCATTTATACTCATATAACATTCAATTGTATTTACTGAAGATAAATTACCTAAAATAGATTAAGTATGTTCATGCAAATTTCAGTTCTTTCCAATTGCTTGGCATTTTTAAGAGGCTTCCTATTTCTTTGTAATTCTTTCCTTAGAATAAATCCCATGAATTGGATTACTGAAACAGTGATTCTGAATACAAAACAGGACTTTATTTAGTAAGGAGTTTCCCCATAAGTTTTAAATTTTAGTGCTAAACTTCCCAGTAAAGTGAGCAAAACACAAATTATTTTATATATTTTGCAAGCAGAAAAGCAGCCTAAGAGAGGTTGGCTTGCCCAAATCAAATAACCTGTAACAAGACCCCAAAGAAAAGTCTTCTAGTAATTAGCTTTTCCTTCTAAACAAGAGAAGTTAAGGGGAATTTTGGTGGCTACGTTTTATTTTTTAATTGTCATTATAATCCCCAAATTTAAAATTTTGGCACATTTGGTATCAAGAGAGGAGAGAGGACAAATTTTGTTTAGTGAATTTCAATAATAAAATCCATAACAAAATGATAAAATGTATGATAATAGCCAATTGCAATAACTGAGTGCTTTGATATTCCAAGCACTGTGCTAAGTGATTTCCATCAGCGATAGGTGATGTGGCCCCACAGCTGACCGTGTTTACATCTTCCCAGCCTCAAAATGGCCCAGGTGGGAGCATTTACACGACGGCAATCAGCAGATACTGACCTCCCCTTCACCCCAAGAGCTGATTGTTAAATATTTACTGGCACACACCACAAAATGCATATTTCATTTAATGGGTATAAATAAGCCTACAGATCTTTTATCATAATAATCCTAATCCACAGGTAAAAAGACCAAGTCACAAAAAGGTTAAATAATATCCAGTATAAAGTAGAAGATTTGGAATCCAAACTTGGTAGTCCGATACCAAAAATTAACATTTAACCACCAAACACTGCCATTTCCTATTGATCCAAAACAATGAGGATGGCTACAGAATACTCAGGTATTACTGAGGACAGATTCTGGGTTGTATATTTTCGTTTTGCTTCTTATTCCCCCCTGATACGGTTTGGCTGTGTCCACACCCAATTCTCATCTTGGATTGCAACTCCCACAATTCCCACGTGTCATGGGAGGAACGTGGTGGGAGGTGACTGAATTATGGGAATGGGTCTTTCCTGTGCTGTTCTCTTAATAGGGAATGAGTCTCACGAGATCTGACGGTTTTAGAAACGGGCGTTTTCCTACACAAGCTCTCGTTTTGCCTGCTGCCGTGGATGTAAGAGGTAAGTTACTCCTCCTTGCCTTCGGCCTTAATTGTGAGGCCTCCCCAGCGACGTGAAACCGTAAGTCCAGTTAAACCTCTTCTTTTTTAAATTGCCCAGTTTCGGGTGTATCTTTATCAGCAGCATGAAAATGGACTAATACATCCCTCAAGTTCAAAAAGATAAGCTCACCTTTGAAAACATCTTGCTGCCCTGCACCAATTCCACCGTGATTGCTGCTGGTAAAACAAAATTTCCAGCCGGGTGCAGTGGCTCACGCCTGTAATCCCAGCACTTTGGGAGGCCGAGGCAGGCGGATCACAAGGTCAAGAGATTGAGATCATCCTGGCCAACATGATGAAACCCTGTCTCTACTAAAAATAACAAAAATTAGCCGCGTGGTGGGGCGCGCCTGTAGTCCCAGCTATTTGGGAGGGGGTGCGGAGGCTGCGGTGAGGCGAGATCGTGCCACTGCACTCCAGCCTGGTGACAGAGCAAGACTCTGTCTCAAAAAAAAAAAATATATATATATATATATCCCCTTTTTATGAATGAATCATGTGTTCCAAGGGCATGAGTATCTCACCCAAAGTGACTAAATCAGTCAACGTTCCATATAGTCCACCAGTCCAATAAGCTCAGCTGTTTTCCATGATAAATGAGCTAAAAGCCTCAAGCTTGTGTCTCAAGCAAATGATGGAGAAGAATGCTCAGCCTGTTTCAGCAACAAAATGTCATGTAACGCCACTGTTACATCTGGTATTGAACAGCCACAATTATTTTTTCTTCCTCACTTAAAAATAGTGGACTTGTTAAGGGGTTCCTTAATATGTGCTATTTATGCCAGTATCAGGTATTCAAGGGATTTTCTGTGCATAACTATTTTACTCTGCTCTTACTGTAGATTACTTACATAATTGGTTTATGTTATCTCTACTTTTACTACTTTTAAGCTCTACCCTCTACTTTCGCAGATGTAGAGAAAGATCAGAATGCAAGCCAACATGCATGTAGCAACTAATAAAATGGAGCTATTGCAGTTGATTACTCACAGTGCAAAAACAAATGTATTTGGTATGTTAACTACAGGCGTCATGAGAAAAGTACCCAGTATGGATGGGCACGGTGGCTCATGCCTGTAATCCCAGTACTTTGGGAGGCCAAAGTGGATGGATCACAAGGTCAGGAGTTCAAGACCAGCCTGGCCAAGATGGTGAAAACCCGTCTCTACTAAAAATACAAAAATTAGCTGGGCATGGTGATGGTCACCTGTAATCCCAGCTACTCCAGAGGCTGAGGCAGAGAATTGCTTGAACCTAGGAGGCGGAGGTTGCAGTGATCCGAGATCACACCACTGCACTCTAGCCTTGGTGACAGAGTGAGACTCCATCTCAAAAAAAAAATGTACCCAGTATTTATGGGGGCTTAGGAACTGTCAATTACATGAGATGAGGAGGTGGTCTTGTGGCTGCTTGAAAGACTAGGACGTTGTAAATGAGTTTAATAATTACATTATTAAATGAGAATTCCCTTTGAAATAATTCCCAGAAAACCTATAATCAAAATTATTTTACATTTTGAAAACATTTTACAGTTTTCAAAAGGTTATGAATACATACAGTCCTGGGGATACAATTCTCAAAGAGGTGACGTAGCTATAAATATTTAAAGTCATACAGCTCTTCCGTGATAGAAAAGCTGAGGCTTTCTGACCTGAAGTATATTTTATTTTCTAATCTACCAGTACCACATTGTGTCTCTGGATACAGGCATACCATTTAAGGTACATAAAATAGACATTGAAACTCCAGTGATCTTTAGAAAGCAGACATGCTTGTCGTTGATGCTTTTCTTATTAACTCTCCATTCAACATTGACTTCAGAAAGCAGTCAGAGGACAGCTTTTCAGTGAAATATCCCAGATGCATAATTTAGGATGGAACTTGGAGATTATTAATGCAATTCTTACCTAATATCTCTTATATCTGAAAAATTATCACCAGTCTCTTACTAAATATTTCTGGAGATGGAATGTTTTGCTATGTGTTTGGAAAATTGTGTGTCTAAGAATTCTTTTTCTTAATGTGAGTCAAAAGTTGATCCTCTTCTACCTTGATTTAGAACGTCTGTGTACTGTACACAAAAGTCTGCTTATGGGATATCAGAAAGAATGATAAATTAGGTGATTTCAATAGTCCAATTCAAAAATTTTACCTGAAAAATCTTCAGATATTAAAATTCCATTATTTAATCCCTGCTACACACTTTAAAAAATATATACCAAATACTTGTTTCCTAAATAGTCCAAAGCATGACTGTATCAGATGGATGCAGGTTTCTCACTAAACTGGAAAGTTTTAGTTTGTCACTTCATTAGTCAATAAAGAACCTTAAAATTCTTCAAGATATGCTAAACCACAACTTTATTCATCATGTCTACTCTTACTGGGAAAATCACAGTGAAAGGTAGTTTAAATTTTATGTTCACCTTGTTTAATGTCCATGGTGATCTATTTAATGAAGAGAGAATCGAACATTGGCCAAACAAGTGGAATAAGTGTGATGAGAGATAATACGAACTATGATCTGCAGGAAACAAAATTAGGCAGAATAAGTCAATAAAAGAATCATTGTACTTTAAACAGGGAAAGGTTTCCAGGTTAGAAGAAACAAAATAATGAATTTAACAACTGTGGGGAAAATCTGCACAGGTGATAGAAATACTATAGCAAAACAGAAAACATAGGAGGAAAATGCTGCAAAATTCCTGAATTTGGGGCACAAAAATATATACGGGTTCTTATTCCTAATCAGCTGAACTGCTTTTTCCCAATGACCCTTAGGGCCCCATCTCTGAAAACAATTGTATAATGATAAAAGCCATGTGCATGTATAGTAAATAGGGGTGAGTAGAGCCTCAGGTTTGATAGAGCAAAATCCCGGTTTGCTGACTTGGAGAAATGTGTGGGGAGTGTTTAGGAAAGGTTTCTTAGGTAGAAAAAGAAATAATAAGGAGGTAGGTGTTGGTTTGTGATGAGTTGCACTGAGCCATGTGTTAAGGGAACTTCTTGGGTACTGAAGACCTATTGAATTTCTTACAAATTTTGCTTATGATCAATATAGATTTAAAAAAAAAACAAATGTCTTGTGATCTACATTGCCTTTTACGTTGTCTGATAACATTGTGGAATGGAGAAAATCCCACATAGAGCAGCTGTTTAAATTTGAAAGCCTGTAGAGGGGATGGCTAAGAAGGACAATTTCTTTTATTACAACTCAAGTCTAATACTTGGGTTTGTCAGATCTAGTATTTGATAGCACACCAGGGTGATTACAGTCAGCAATAATTTGCTGCACATTTTAAGATAAATATAATTGGAATATTTATAACAAGGAAATGATAAATGTTTGAGGTGATAAATACCCCATTTACCATGAGGTGATTATTATGGATTGTATGCCTGTATCAAAATATCTCACATAACCCGTAAACATGTACACACCTAAATACCCATAAAAATTAAGAATAAATAAATAATAAAGAACATTTGGGTTTGGAATTGCTTACTGAAAAGAAGCACCTGAATATTTACTGCAGCATGACTATGTTAGGGTAATGCAATAGGGATATTGGAGCAATATAGAAAAGGCAAAATAAAGCAAAAAATAAAAATTACTTATTAACTCCTCTCTCCAAAGGCAAAAACTGATAACATTTTGCTGTAAGCCCTTCCAGTTCTTTTATATCTGTGTTGTTTATTCATCCACATTTTATAAAATTAGGGGTATATTGGATCTACTGTTTGTGACCTGATTTCTCACTTAATACGTCATGAGCATTTTTCATGTCATTCAATATTCATTTAAAATTTGATTTTCCATGGCTGCATTATTTCTGCAGTGTGTTTAGCCAATGTCCTGAATTTTATGTGGTTTTCTGTGACTCATGTTACCCTTGTTCATAAATATTGTGTGCATCTGTGACTATTTTAGAATAAATCCCTGTATGAAGAAATACCGGATAAAAGAAGATGAACGTTTTTAGCTTTCAATACTTACTGTCAAATGGATATTTCTATTATCTATTGCCAAACTTGGTATTAGCATTTTTAAGAACAGAAATTTGATGGGTCAAAAACAGCATTTGATAGTTTTTCCCTACTGATTACTAGTGAGAATGACTATTTGGATGCTTTCTAAGCTGCTCCTTCATACTCCACAGAACAATTGTAATTTGTCACTGGACTGGAGTCCCCGGCTGTCACTGACTTCCACATTCCTCTAGTCAGTGGAGAAGCTGGTGGCTAAAACAACCACAACTCTGAGAGTGGCTTGCTACATAATCTGGACAAATGAATTCTTCCCTGTACCCTATATTTTTCATCTGAAAAAGAATAATCTAAATTCTACAGTCCTTATAATCTTATATTTTTGGAAAAGGTAATGCTAGTCTAAATATGATGCTCTGCATTTACAAAATTTTAAAATTTTTTTCAATGTTAATTTTAGATGTAGGGGGTACATGTGCAGGTATGTTACAGGGGTGTATTGTGTAACACTAAGGTTTAGGGTATAAACAATTCCATAACCCAGATACTGCCCACAGTAGCCAATAGTTTCTCAACACTTACCCTCCTCCCTCCCTCCCCACCACCCAATGGTCCTCAGTTTCTACTGTTGCCATATTTATGTCCATGAGAATCTGATATGCGGCTTCCACTTATTGGTGAAAATACATGGTATTTGGTTTTCTGCTCCTGATTTAATCTTAGGATAATGGTCTCCAGATGTATCTATATTGCTGCAGAGGACATGATTTTATTTATTTTTATGGCTGTGTAGTATTCCAGGGTACATATGTACTACATTTTTCTTTATCCAGTCCAGTGTTGGTAGGCACCTAGATCGATTCTGTATCTATACTATTGTGAATAATGCTATGATAAACATGCAAGTGCATGTATCTTTTTGGTATACCAATTGACTTTATTTTGAATATATACCCAGTAATAAAATTGCTGGGTGAAAAGGTAGCTCTGTTTAACATTCTTTGAGAACTCTCTGAACTGCTTTCCACAGTGCCTGAATTTACATTCCTACCAACAGTATATAAGTGTTCCTTTTTCTCCCCAGCCTTACCAGAATCTGTGTTTTTTTAACTTTTTAATAATAGCCATTCTGACTAATGTAAGATGGTATCTCATCGTGGTTTCCATTTGCTTTTCTCTGATGATTAATGATGTCGAGAGTACTTATATCACATTTGTTGGCTGCACATATGTCTTCTTTTGAGAAGTGTCTGGTCATGTCTTTTGCCCCTTTTGTAAGAGCGTTATTTGTTTTTGCTTGTTCAATTGTTTAAGTTCCTTAGAAATTCTGGATATTAGACCTTTGCTGAATGTATTGTTTGTGACTCTACCAAATGAGTATATGATTCAGATCCTCTTAGGCCTCAGCTACCTTCATATCCTCCTTGTGTTACTTAAGGGTGGCATCTGGGCATATTTCTTCGTCCTTTCATAGACCTGAAAGCTTTCAAAATAGGAAGTAGTTTAGAATTCTAGTGTAAATAAATGCTGAAACATTACTGAGTACTTCCTGAGTACCTTAGTGCCAAGCATTGCACTAAGGATTTTTTTTTTCTTTTGAGGCAGAGTTTTGCTCTTGTTGCTTAGGCTGGAGTACAATAATGTGATCTTGGCTCACGGCAACCTCTGCCTCCTGGGTTCAAGCCATTCTCCTGCCTCAGTCTCCTGAGTAGCTGAGATTATAGGCACCTGCCCCAAGGCCCAGCTAATTTTTGTATTTTTCGTAGAGATAGGGTTTCACCATGTTGGTCAGGCTAGTCTCAAACTTCTGACCTCAAGTGGTCTGTCCTCCTCGGCCTCCCAAAGTGCTAGGATTACAGGCATGAACCACCATGCCTGGCCTGCACTAAGGATTTTATATGCATTATCTTCCCATAACATACACAAAGGTCCTACGATCTCTGTAGATCATCATTTTTTAGATGAAGAAAGTGAAGCTAAAAGAATTTTTTATAATCTACCCAAATTCATGTAATTAGTAAATAACACAGTTGGACCTCCAACTCAGTTGTATGACACCAACCAATACTTGTTCTGAGCATTTTGGTAGTAAAGCCTGATTTAAAAGCAGTGCACCATAACTTCTCAAATGCAGTGCATATGTAATGTGTTTAAGTTCTTCCGGGCACCCAGGATCTCCCTAGGCCATCTTTTCCTACAGTCAAATTAATGTGAAATCATGATATGTGTATAAAATTTGATATTAGACTCAAATATAGGTAACAGACCTTATTAATTTCTGAAAAACAGAGGCAGAAATTCCTGTGAAATGCACTATAATGTCAAATATGATAGACTTGACATCACTTGCATTGAAAGTTTGAAACTGTGGAGTGCCTTAAAGATAATTTTCAAACTTCTCACTTATGAATGTGCAAACTGAGATGGCAATGAAGAAGTTAATAGAGACCAAACCTAGGATTCAAATCTAGGTGTCTCGATTCCCAGTCTAGTACTTTTCCTGTGAAAACATTTTGCAACTTGTGACAAATGATAAATATTCTTGGATTTAGGAGATAAATACAAAAGAGCAAGGAGATGTATCTCGAAGACATTTCACTTAGAGATTATAACAGCATTAAAATTGAAAACAACCTAAATTTCAATCAATAGGATATTTGATAAGCAAGAGTACATAAAAAGCATGAATCCTACCCAGCCATTCAAAATGATGATATAGAGCTCTGTGTATTGTCTTAGATAGATGAACATGATGTATTGTTGTTTAGAAGGAAGAAAGCATGTTACAAAACAGTGTGTATAACATGGCTTGCTGTAGATGAAATTTCACATTTACATTCATAGATAATGCAGTTTTGTCTAGATGATGAGATTGATTTTTCTGTTCCCTTGACTTAATGTTTTTAAAATTGTTTTTAATAAGAATGTTGTTTAAAAAAAAAAACTGCTTTGAAACAAGAAAGCAGTTCGATTTATGTGCCTTTTGCTTTTTTTTTTTTTTTTTTTGGAAACAGGGCTTCGCTTTTGTTGCCCCAGCTGGAGTGCAATGGCAGGATCTGGGCTCACTGCACCCTCAATCTTCCAACTTCAAGCAATTCTCCTGCCTCATCCTCCCTAGTAGCTGGGATTATAGGTGCCCACCACCACATCTGGCTAATTTTTTTTTTTTTTTTTTAGTAGAGACAGGGTTTCACCACTTGGCCCGGCTGGTCTCAAAAGCTCTTTTTTGAGACCTCAGGTGATCTGCCCGCCTTGGCGTCCCAAAGTGCTGGGACTACAGGCATGAGCCACTGCACCTGGCCTCTCTGTGCCTTTTAAACTAAACCAGTGCGTCTCAAGCTTTAATCAGCTGGAGAATCTTGTTAAAATGTGTGCTTTGATTCACTAGGTCTGGGGTGGAGCCGGAGATCCTACAGTTTAAACAAAATCCCAGGTGATGCCATTGCTGCTGAATGGAGAACAGTGCATTGCAAGGATCTGGTTTTGTTAATTGCTCCACCAGGCCTTTTTCTCACTCATTCCATGTGCAGTTTCTGGCAGTCTCGGCCTGAAATTGCTTTCCCTTGCTTATTAGTGCTATAGCGATTTCTAGGTGAATAGGACCCTAGAGTTTTCTTATTTTTCTTGCAGTTAATAAACATAAACACTGGGGGACACTATTTTAAATTTCCAAACACCTGTTATACAACTGGAAGTATTACTCAGCAATTGCTTCTCCCCCAGATAGTTTTTATCTTGATACTCTTGACTGAGGATATAATAACAGCATTGATTGTTTAAATGGATGAGCAATCAGGGAGCAATTATGATTTTAAAAAAACAATAATTGGTGGGCTGTTCAGCAAGATAAATGAGATTGTAATATGGATGTTAATTTTCGACACATTTCTTCAATGTATTTTCAGGAAGAAAATCAAATAAAGCATTTTAAGAATGACTGGATATGGGAATACCCTAACATTTCTTTTATGAAAGCAAAATGTTAAAACATTGAACTGGGGAAAAAAGTTGTGTGAAATAAAACACCTTAGAAATTATAATGTAATTAGCAAGAATAGAATAAAATATGGCAACTACTGTAAATATTCAGCACTTAGTGCTTACTATGTACTGAGCTAGTCAAATTGATTTATATGAATTATCTTGTTTGATGTCTTATTTAAGGCTTATGGAAGTTCAATAACTTGTCCAAAGAAACACATCTAGTAGGTAGTTGTATTTTGATTTACATTCACTAACTCAAAACTCAAGATCATAACCACAATACTGTACCTTGAGAGTCATCCAACAAACAGAGTTCCTGCCTAATGTGTAACAGACTTTGCTTTGAGTAATAAGGAAAATTTAATGAATGAACAAGACAAAAACCTTCCCTTGCTGGCTAAGTGGCTCATGCCTGTAATCCCAGCACTTTAGGAGACTGAGGTGGGTGGATCACAAGGTCAAGATATTGAGACCATCCGGGCCAACATGGTGAAACCCCGACTCTACTAAAAGTACAAAATTCGCCAGGTGTGGTGGCATGCACCTGTAATCCCAGCTACTCAGGAGGCTGAGGCAAGAAAATCACCTAAACCCAGGAGGCAGAGGTTGCAGTGAGCTGAGATCATGCCACTGCACTCCAGCCTGGAGACAGAATGAGACTCCATCTCAAAAAAAAAAAAAACCCTTCCCTTCAGAGAGTTTACCTTCTAGGGAAGATAAAGAGATACTACATTTATATCAGACCTTACTCGCTTAGTTGTAGAGTACTGAATGAGAAATAGTGAAGGATTTCCCTCTTTGGGCCTCAATTTCATGAACTATAGAATGAAGATTTTTGTACTCTAAGTTCATTTGAGTCTCCCAAACCTGTATGTCCATGAAAGTTCAAACCACTTTATGTATCTTTGCAGTTTCTGCTTTCAATTCCAACTGCTAATAAGCCACTTCACAGAGGCCTTCTGGTTTTATGTCTTTAATTGGAATTTATTTTTCACTAATTATTGTTACTTATATCATTATCAAAGTTGCATTTGTGAAATTATGACAGTAAGAGAAATCTGACATAGTGGATTCCATCTTGCTTCTGACCTCTGTGCTGTCCTTGGTCATTCCTGGACATAGACGAAGCTAACTTTGAGAGAAATTTAGTTTATACTTTAAATCAAAGATGTTAATAGCCCTTCCCAAAACAAAACCACCTTCATAAAACTAATGAAAGGTCACAAGGTTAGGATTATGAGAGGGAGGTTAATTATGATAGGACAGACATAATTTCGATAATCCCTTACTACTCAGAAGTCTTACGCCAGAGGTCACAAGATAGGCCTACTCTCTATAATCTCTTACTACTCAGGGATCATGTGGTAGAGGTCACAAGATCTGTGACTATTAGTCTGTTCTCACACTGCTGCAAAGAAATGCCTGAGACTGGGTAATTTATAAAGAAAAGAGGTTTAATTGACTCATGGTTTGTCAGACTGTACAGGAAGCATAGCAGCTTCTGCTTCTGGGGAGGCCTCAGGAAGCATACAATCGTGGCAGAAGGCAGAGGAGGAGCAGGCACTTCACACGGCCAGAGCGAGGCAGGGTGGGGGTGGAGATACTGTATACTTTTAAATGACTAGATCTTGTCAGAACTTGTCACTACCATGACAATAGTACCAAGAGGGATGGTGCTAAACCATTCATGAGAGACCACCCCCATGATCCAGTCACCTCCCATCAGATCCCTACTGTCACCATTGAGATTACATTTCAACGTGAGGTTTGGGCAGGGACACAAATATAAACCATATCAGTGACTTTTCCAATTGCTCCTATAGATAGCATCACCCTCATGGAACCTACAATTGTTTTTTGAAATAGCCTTAAGCCTGAACCCACCCAGACTTGTGACTCATGACTCCTGTGGCCCCACCCAGAGGCAGACTCGGGGCACAGGAACTGTGTTCCACACACTTCTGATTTTATCTACAACCAGTCAGCACCACCCATTCTTTAGCCCCCATTCCACCAAATTGTCCATAAAAACTCTAACCTCCAGGGGTCCAGGGAGACTGATTTGAGTGGTAACTCCCGTTCTCCTGCATAGGCCAGCTTCGTGTCAATTGAACTGTTTCTCTACTGTAGTGCCATCATTGCAGTGGATTGATTTTGTGTGTGCAGTGAGCAGAAAGAGCCCATTAGACCATTAAATGATCATCATTACCAATGGCCGCAGATGCAAGGTTAGGCTGCTATGGAATGACTTGGAGGCTTTCTGCAGCGGTGTTTCTGCCAACACCACTCCCCCCCAAGCCTTTTCCTTCTACCTGAGCTGGACTGCTGGTGGCCTGCTATCTTGTTTGCAGGTTCTCTTATGCTGTCACAGTTGAGACCAATGAGATCAGTTGAGACAGTGAGTCAGGATTCAATGCATGAGAGTCAAATGTCATCATCAGAAATTACTGAGAGCTTTTCAGTAATTACCGTGAAATAAAGCAATTTACCAATCTGGGTCCAAAGGCTTTGATAAATTACTTAATGTCCTCTTCTCCAGGAGTTTCACACCTAAATATCTCCTCCTCCTTATGGAAAAAATGGCAATACTAGAACTGGCATAAAAGAAATGTGGAGGCCAGGTATGGTGGTGGCTCACACCTGTAATTCTAGCACTTTGGGAGACCAAGGCAGGTGAATCACCTGAGGTCAGGAGTTTGAGACCAGCCTGGCCAACATGGCAAAACCCCATCTCTGCTAAAAATACAAATATTAGCCTGGCATGGTGATGGGCACCTATAATCCTATCTATTCCAGAGGCTGAGGCAGGAGAATCACTTGAACCGGTGGGGTGAAGTTTGCAGTGAGCCAAGATGGCGCCACTTCACTCTAGCCTGGGCAAAAAAGCAAAACTCCATCTCAAGAAAAAAAGAAATGTGGGATTATATTTTCTCTATAACATTTTGGAAAATAGGTGTCAGCAGGTAATTAAAGTCTCCCTTGATTTGCCAGTGTTCCTTTCAGTCATAAATTTATTATCCCAATACTAATGTGTCTGGTTGCATACTCCATGCTGGGCCCTAAGAATATAGAAATGTGACTAATGGGCAATGCCTTCAAATAACTGGCATGGTTTTTAAACATGCAGAGTTCTTGAACTGGAGTTACTATTGTTGATTGAATCATGGCCTCAGTTCATACGATGAAGCCTAAATTCTCAGTAAGACTGTATTAGGATATACAGCCTTTATAGAGGTAATTAGGGTAAAATGAGATAATAAGGATAAGGCCATATTCCAACAGAACTGTATCCTTGTAAGAAGAGGAAGGGACACCAGAGCTTTCTCTCTCTGCACACATGCACACTGAGAAAAGGTCATCTGAGAGCATAGCAAGAAGGCAGTTCTCTGCAAGCCAGGAAGAGAGCCCTCACCAGAAAGACTTAAAGAAACCTTGCTAGACCTTGGACTTACAGCCTCCAGAATTGGAAGAAAATACATTTCTGTTGTTTAAGTCACTAAGCCTGTGGTATTTTTTTATGGCAGCCTGAACTGACTAACACAATGGTATTGAAAATTTTAGATAATTTTTGGCGTGAAAAAATAATGACAGGAAATCGGGAGCTTTTGGGAACTTACGTGTAGGAAAGAATGGAGATGTCATCATCAACTATGTGTATTTGGTAACCAACAAATTTTGAAGTATATAAGGTAACTGGCTTTGTAGGAAAAGGGGATAAAGATTACTTTTATAGGTGGGATGATAATGGGAGCAGGGGGCTTTTGATTTGGAAGACCTTACCGGACCCTTAATTTCAGAATATATAATAAGTAAAAAAGAGAATGTTATATGTGTTGTCACCTATGTGTAATAAAAATAATTTGAGTTATTTGCTATGGAATTACTTTCCTATTCAAATAGAGACACAGTCTATATCAATGTTGAATTTTATTTAATTTTACACATATTGTCATTCTTTTTGAACAGTCTGCCTCAGTTTCATGTATGTAACTATTAGAGGCAAAAGAAGCTCTTGTCTTGCCAAGAAGGACTCCAAGAACTTAGAAATTGGTCCCAAACCCTTCACACTTCCTTGGCAATAAATAAGATCTAAGGTGATTAAAAGTCTCAGTTCACTCAGAATAAGCCCTGCTTATGCTTGAGGTCTGGCATCCCCATCCAACTGGCACCTTACTTTTCTTTCCAAAAAGAATTCCCATTTGAATAACAAATTATGCAACCACCTGAATTTAACCAGTAGAACTTATTTACATCCATTCACTTCCAAATAAATACTCCAACCTATCTGTTGTATGATAAAGAATTTAGTTTGCCTTTGTCCCACGTTTCTGGCATGGAGCTTCTAAAATCCTTGGAATATCCAAAGTGATAAGAGTGTCATTGTTGCTCTTGAACCCCTTGGATCATATCTGATTTTATGCTAGTGAAATTAAATAACTCAGGATAGAGACTTGTCACCAAAAAAAATAATCATATGATTTTAGGGTTGGAGCTTTGAGCCAATTCAGCCTCTAGGGAGTCCTGGGTGCTGGAGATAAAGTTCAATCACATGGTCAATGTTCAATCAATCATGCCTATATAAGGAAACCCTAATAAAAACTCTGGACACAGAAACTCAGTGGAGTTTTCTGACTGCCAAACACATTGATGTGCTGAGGATGACAGGCCCTGATCCCATGAGGAAAGAGCATGGAAGTGCTACATTTGAGACACACTCAGGCCTCACTTATGTATCTCTTTATTTGGCTATTTCTGATTTTTATCCTTTATACTAAAACTGTAATTGTAAGTATAGCACTTTTTTTAGTTGTGTGTATTGCTCTAGAAAATTATCAAAACCTGAGGGAGTTGTGGGAACTCCTGAATTTATAGCCAGTAGGTGAGAAGTATGATTGGCCTGAGATTCTCTGAAGCATAGATTTTAATGTGAGAACAGGCTTGTGGAGGACTGAGTCTTTAACCTGTGAAGTCTGTAATAACTCAAGGGGATTAGCACCAGAATTGAGTTGCATTACACCAGTTCTTACAAGGATACCATAACAGGAAGAGCTTTGATCACTAAAGAAAACAACACTTCTATTTCTGCTCACTCTAGTCAGAATAAACATTTTTATATATTCTAAAGTTTATTAATATAGTTTTTGCCTTTTTCTTTGATTTAAAATGAGGGTTAGAAGTATTGGCACAAATAAAATGAACAGAGTTCAATTGCATGTTTAAAGAGATTTCGATTTCTGGCACAGAAAGAATATATATTTAACAAGCCATGGATAAAAGTCATGTGGCCACAAACAGGAAAATGGTTGAAAACAACAGACTGGGCCACCGCTCTTCATTGGTGTCCATCCTTCCCTAGAGTGGGAACCTTAACTTTTCCCCACCACAGCTAGATACTAATTCCGCAAGAGAGCAGTGACAACAAAACACGGCCTTTTTTTTTTTTTTTTTTTTTTATTGAGAAGGAGTCTTGCTCTGTCACTCAGGCTGTCGTGCAATGGTGTGATCTCGGCTCACTGCAACCTCCACCTCCTGGGTTCAAGTGAGTCTTCCACCTCAGCCTCCCAAGTTGCTGGGATTACAGGTGTCTGCCACCATACCCAGCTAATTTTTTGTATTTTTAGTAGAGACGAGGTTTCACCATGTTGCTAAGCTGGTCCCGAACTCCTGACCTCAGGTGATCCACCTGCCTCAGCCTCCCAAAGTGCTGGGTTACAAGTGTAAGACACCACACTCAGCCAAAACATGGCTTCTTAAGAAGAGAGAGATTTGGGAGACTGAAGCAGGAGGAATTCTTGAGCCCAGGAGGTCAAGGCTACAGTGAGCTATGATCATGCCACTCCACTCCAGCCTGGGCAACATAGTTAGACTCTTTTTAAAAAAAAAAAAAAAATGCTCTTTAAGATTTTGCAGAGCTAGGTGAACTCCTCCTGGCTATAGAAATAATTAGGTATAATTAGGTATATGTTCATGGCCTTGTTACTTAATAGTCTGAGCCTCAATTTTCTCATCTGTAAAGTTGGTAATGCCTTTTTACTTGGTGGTCATGAATATTGAGTGAGAATGAATAAAAGGCAACAAAATGTGCCAGAAACTTAGCAAGTAGTTAATAAATAGTAAATTTAGAGCGACTCTTCAGCTTGAAGCTGCAGCGTTTTGTCATCTCTCATTCTCTTTTGTCTTCATCTTGTCTTTGCCCAAAACTGACTTTCCATAGAAAGGTTTAAAATTTATCTATTGTTTATAACCTCAAAGCATGTATAGAACTTTGAAAACAGTAGGCATTTACATTGAACTCCAAGACAGCCTCACTACTTTGTTGTTCATCTGATGTTTTTTCTTTCTTGACAACTCATTAGAGTTGGGTTGGTGGGCAGTATTTTCAGTGTGCGTGTGGGTCCCCAAGCAATTGGTATTAAAACACTTTCTTTTTGCAGACAAGCAGAACACTGTTTCTACATTTTACCAGTTTACTATTTTGTGTGTTCTTTGGTTTCTCATTCTAAAAAATACTATGAGCTGTCTCTTTTGTTTGGATTTTATGCAAGTAAATATCTGTGATTCTTTCTACAATTGCAGCAGCACCAAACCGAGTTTCTGAATGCTTTTTTCCTAACCTCAGAGCACCTGTGTGCTGAATTCAGAAATCAGAAGCTCCCTGTCCTCAGGTGTAATTGGAGGTGGCCACAAGTGCCTTGTTAGAACACAGCCTTCTCTGCAGGCATAGCTGGAGCTGGAAGATACCAATAGATGGACAGGGAGAGATTGAGGATTCAGAAAAACAAAAATGAGAGACTAAATCAAGGGAAGAGAAGAATTGCTCTGCAAGACATGAGCAGACCATGTGGAAAATTATAAATGGTCAACGGATAGTGGATGGTCATTGAATAGATAATATGGATGGTCAGTGGATAAATAATAGGTCCTTCAAGAATCCCATCTGCTTGGGAGCAGAATTCTGGCCAGTGAGATCCTTCTACAATCCATAGGAGAGGATGACGGGGGAAGTTAACTAACAGAGTCAAGCTGAGACGCCAGAGAATTGCAGTCATATGCCCCGCCACTGAAGTCTGAGAGACTTACTCAGACAGAGGTTCTGTTGCCTTTTTTTTTTTTTCCATGTGGCCTTTCTTAACTCCAGTGAGTCTGGGTCTTCAGCTGTAAAACTGAGATCATTACAGTTCTGGGCTCATTTGAGGAGGAGAGGAGGTATTGATTATATAGAAATTTTTTTGGAATATCATAATTGCTTAGTACGTTTAGCTAACAGGATAAATATTTTTGATGGGCTACTCTGTTCTCAGATATTATACCAGCATTTTCCATGCAATTCCTTATTTAACCTTCCTAATATCATAATACATGTTATTATACAGATAAGGGAAGTGAAGTTTCAGAGAAGTCAGATGATGAATAGCAAAAAGCAGAAGAAAATGGCAGAACTTGGACTAAATCCTATGTCCGTCTCTTTCCTAAAAATGAAACCCTCCACCTATGTCATACTAGATCCAAGCTTAAAAAATCTGCTTCATACTTAACATCAATTCTGTGTGTATTCTCAATGAAAACATCAATGTAGGTTGGAAATTTGAATTAGGAAAAAAGAACAAGCATCACTAATCATCAGAGAAATGCAAATTAAAACAATAATGAGATAAGTTGAAATGGCTTATATTCAAAAGACAGGCAATAACAAATGCTGTTGAGGATGTGGAGAAACGGGAACCCTCATACAGTGTTAGTGGAGATGTAAATTAGTACAGCCACTATGAAACAGTATGGAGATGCCGCAAAAAAACTATAAATAGAACTACTATATGATCCAGCAATCCGAGTGCTAGGTATTTATCCAAAAGAAAGAAAATCAGTATATCAAAGACCTATCTGCACCCCGGGTATATTGCAGCATTATTACAGTAGCCAATAGTTGGAATCAACCTAAATATCCAGCAATAGATGAATGGATAAAGAAAATGTGGTACATATATATAATTAAATATAATTCAGCAGTAAAAAGAAATCTTATCATTTACAACAACATGAATGGAACTGGAAGACATTATGTTAACTATAATAAGCCAGGCACAGAAAGACAAATACCATACTTTCTCACTTATATGTGGGAGCCAAAATGTGTTAAACCCATAGAAGTAGAGAGTAGAATCGTGACTAATAGAAGGTAGGAAGGGTAATGGGGAGGGGAAGTCAGGGAAAGGCTGGTTAATGAATCCAAAAATGGATTCTTAATATCTGTGATTGTCTCTATAACCACAGCAGCACCAAACCGAATTTCTGAATGCTTTGTTTCCTGACTTCAGAAAACTTACAGTGAGATAGGAGGAATAAGTTCTGGTGCTCTGCAGCACTGCAAGTTGACTATAGTTATTAATAATTTATTGTTTATCTTTAAATGTCTAGAAAGGGTTTGTAATGTTTCCAACACAAATAATAAATATCTGTGATGATGAATATGCTAATTAGCCTTATTTGATCACATATTGTATATATGTATCAAAATATCACTTTGTACCCTTTACATATGTACAATTACTTCATGTCAATTAAAACTTTTAAAAATGCCAGTCACGAATGCACAAATGGAGAACTCCAGTGCCAACAAAGAAGGAACAAGCCTACTATAGCCTAGCTAGTATACTAATTGCAACTAAGGACTTGGAAAATACAAAAAGCAACTACCTAAGAACTCTGAGAAAGTAAACAGAAAATAGATAGGAGAAAGGAGACAAAACTTGGAGAATGGCCTGCATGGGATGAGTTTCTTGCTCTATTCTTTTTTTTTTTTTAATCTCCTCTGGGTTGACTCAAGGGCAATCCCAGTATGTAACTGTGTAGTGAGCAGGCACAAAAAAATACCTGAGTAAGACCCTGTCTTTCTGGCCAGAAGACAACAAAAAGGAGCCCTTGTGAGTCTGAAGGTATAGAGGGAATTCTTTGTATTTTGTTTGTTTTTCTCTTTCTTACTCCCAACCCTGATTCAAAGGCAGTCCTAACCATAGTGGTAGAGGTGGCAACAAAACAGTCATCTAAAACCAAGATAAAACCTGTCTCTCAGGTCCAGAGGAATTTGAGAGGGGCCCCTGTGGTCTAACACGTGTAAAGAAATTGCATTATTTTTCTTTCACTACTTTGTCCCAAGAATGGTGCCAGCCATGGGGAACTGTACAGAAATAAGTGTGGATAAAACTCCAAAAGGAATCCAGTCTTTCTTGACTGATGAGTAGGAAATGGAATGAGAGTAGGAGAGTATGAGGGGGATTCCAGAGGAGAGATCTTGGGAAGTGCCTCTCCCCTCATTCTGTTATGAACTAGCATAAGTCCCAGGCTCATCTCTAAGTTGTACATGATGGGACAGACCGCAAGCAGGATGGCAAAGGCTCTGAAAACTGAACCGATGTTGGAATCCTCGCATGAAGAAAAGCTAAACCAAATTCATGAATCGAACATTGCTGGGTTGATTTCCTTTTTTTTTTTTTTTTTTTAAGCAACATTCTCCAGAGTACTTTAACAGGACCAAGAGTCTTACAATATAATATTTTAAACATTCAGAATGTAATTCAAAGTTACCTAAAATGAAAAGAACATCAAAAAGTACCCAAGTCTCAAGACAGAAGACAATTACAGATGCCAACACAAGATATTACAGATGTTGAAATTATCAAAGGTTGTAAAGCAGCTATTATAATCAGCTCTAGGAATAAAGGTAAAATGCTTAAAATTGATGAAAGCATATATACATTCTCTTCAGAAAAATAGAAACTATAAAGAATTGAATTTCAAACCTGAAAACTATAATATCAGACATAAAAAATTCACTGGGTAGGCTCAATTGAATAACGTAGATGACAGAGAAATTAGTTATTAAACTTTTAAGATAAAACAACAGAAATTACCTAATCTTAAAAACAGAGGGAAAAAAAGATTTTAAAAAATTAACAGAGCCTTAAGAAACTGTGGAACAATATCAAAAATACCTAATGGTCTTGTCATTTGAGTCCCACAGAGAAAGAAGATAAACACTGTTAAAGAAAAAAATCAGAGAAATAATGGGCAAAAACCAAAATTTATGAGTGTAAGGCGTTAAGACCTTTTTGCAACCCTCAATGTAACAGAAACAAAAGAGAATGTGTTTTGCATTGACTGATATAAACTGACAATTTTCTTGATAAATTCAAAACTGTGATGTCCTTTTCCTGGACTTACTTAACCCTAGACCATCTTTTAAGGACTGAGGATGATTAATCTCTTGAATACGTATTTCTGGACTTTCAGGACATCTTTTCAAAAACTGAACATTGCTTAATGGGATATCTTCCTTGCTCTCATATCATATTTCCCATTTGTCATTCCTATTCTTTATCTTTCCCTTACCTACTGCCTTTAATTAATAAAAATCTTGGCTAACTGCTAGAAATCTAAAGTGGCCATATTTTTGGACAGTCACTCACTGTAGCAGAAAGAAAGCTTTTCCTTTTCTCATGTATTTGTGGAAAGCTTACCGAGCTTCCCAAACACCAGGCTATAAGAAGGAACTAAAAACACGTATTAGATTTTCCCCTGGTTCTCATTACATTCAAAACTTCAGAGAATTTTCTGCATGAAACTGCATCTAATATCCCATGCCCTTGTCATCTCTTACCTGGATGACTATCACGGTGTCCTGCTGTCCCCCGTGTCCAATCCTGTTTCTTTTTAAAAATCCATCCAACACAGCTACCAGAGTGATATATTAAAATGAAAACATGACTGAGTCACTCAGCAATTAAAAGTCGTTCCATATGGTTTCATGAAACAAGTTCTTTGATATAATATTTTGCAAAATACTCTAATCCAGAATGTGGCTCACCCTCTCCTCATCTTTTTGTAACCAAAAGTTTTTCGTCTTGATGAAATCTAATTTCTTATTTGTTTTTTCCTTTGTGAATGCCTTTTGTGTTCTGAAAAATCATTTTCTATCCTAAAGTCATAGAAAATATTCGACTAGTATTCCAGAAGTCTTAGGATTTCAGCACTAGTGTTTACGTCAATGATTCATCTCAAATTAAATTTTGTGTATAGATTTCCATTATCACACACTATGAAAGCATGCATCTTTTAAATGTGAAAAATATAGGGTGTTGGTTTCCATAATTACTGTAACACTTCTGCATCTTTTCTATCAGCTGAGAAAAATCATTCTGGAAAGCTCCTATTGATGACATACAATCAAATGTACAAATGATATGTTTAGAATATTAAGATAGCTCTAATAGAATGACAGTGGATTTCCTTTTCAAAACATATGATGGGAAACTACAATAGCAGCTTCTCTTAATGCATATATCATAAAATTTCCACTAATGTTATTCTAAAATTTAGGGTTACCTGTAAATCTCATAGCAAAGTTGGAAAGAACTGAACTTGTGTTGCAAAGACCCTATGACAGTACTGTCAGTAAGGCATCTCTAGAAATATCACCAGCTCCTGTTAAATATTTTCTTCTCTCTTGTCTTGGTAGTAAGCCCCAAATCTATTATCTCTGCTGTGTGTAGCATAACTTTCTTTTATAAATTCATGAGAAGGATTGAGATTTTGAGAAACTTATTCTTCATGAGATGCCCATAGAGGTCTCCATCCTCCACTTTATGTACTCTAACTCACTGATCTATTCCTTCTTTCATATTCTAGAAACCCTGCAGATAGCTCTGAGCTTTAATAAATAAACCTGGTCTCATTTTGTTCTCTTCACGGAGGGCTTAATTCCTTGAAAGTCAGAATCACATCTCTTGTTTCTCTGACAATCACCAATGAGCTGAGCCTAGTGTTAGACATGAAATGGATACCCAATAAGTATTCATATGTTAAACATAATAATAATTTTAGCTAACAGCTTTTAATTTCTGATATATGCCAAGCTTAATTCATCCTTAACAATTGAATTGTATTATTATTCTATTCCTACAGATGAGGAAACTTTTTTAATGAGTGTAAGTGGCTTGCCAAAAGTCACATAGCTAGTGACCATAATGAAAGAACTATACTACATTTTAAGGCATTAGACAGAGGCTACCACCAACAGCCAGTAAACACCATTTGTACATTTGTAACTCAGAATTCCTCTTCATAGTTATCCTTAGAAATTTAGTTACTGTATTAGGCTAGTAATCTGTTGAAATGTTTCAAATAACAGGACAATTTAGACACATTATAATTCACTCTTCTCTCGAATTACCACAAAATAAAGACTTCAATCTAAACAAACAACTAGTGAGAGTTAGTAATGAAAGAACCTATAGGTAAAAATTTCATTGTTCTTTCCAGCTGCATTACCCATTAGCTTTATCCTAAGTTCTAGTTCTTAAGGATATTTATAAATTAGTACAGTACTTTTTCTTAGGAATTTATTTAACATTGTCAAAATGGAAGACTAAGTTTTTCTGGTGCCAGCCTCAGTTCATTCTAGCAAGGCTTATCCATCTCTAAGATAAGCAGGATCTTAAAATATCATAATCTGATATGGTGAGATGAACCATGTTGTGTAAATGTGGCATTCATGTAGTTGGGTTCTTAAGAAGTGAAATTAATTGTTCCCTTATAGAAAGCTGCTTGGATGAAAGGCAGTGGTTTCTTTTGTTGAAACAGCAAGAGAAATTAAAAGAACTGGTAATTAAAATGTTTTAATTAGAGCTAAATACTGTTTTTGTTTGTTTGTTTGTTTTTTCTTGAGACGAAGCTTTGTACTGTTGGCCAGACTGGAGTGCAGCGGGGTGATCTCGGCTCACTGCAACCTCCATCTCCCGGTTCAAGCAGTTCTGCCTCCATCTATCAAGTAGCTGGGATTACAGGCACCTGCCATGACACCCAGCTAATTTTTTGTATTGTTGGTAGAGACGGGGGTTTCACCATGTTGGCCAGAATGGTCTCGATCTCCTGGCATCGTGATTCGCCCACCTCGGCCTCCCAAAGTGCTGGGACTACAGGCATGAGCCACAGCATCCAGCCCTAAACACTGTTTTTAATACTTTTAATATGGATTTATTCACTGTGAACCAGATTTTTTTTTAAGTCAAATGGGAAAAGACTGCAGTAATAAAAAAGAAGTCTTGATATGTTAGTTAAAGAGCAAGAAGACTTGTTTTGTCAAGATAAAGTATTTTGTTTCCCTCTATCAAAAGAAAAACCAAACTTGAGGCTTGGTGGTATGGAGATAATTGTGTAATGGGGTTATTTGCTGGAATGTTCAAGTGATGAAGAAAGGAAATGGCCACGCAGTAGAGAAAGGCACACACACTGGTTGGGCTGAATTCTGAGCACTACACATTGTGTGGGTGTGGGTGGGTGGAAGCAGCTCAGTGAAGGGCAGTCACAGAGCAAAAACTGGCACTTCTTAGGCACTCATCCAAGGTTTCTAGTGACCCTCAGGGAAAACTTTCTACAAGCGAGCACATGCGTCGGGGCTAGAGGGAGAAAGTGCTAGTACTGGATGTCACTGTCTCGGTTGCAGAGGTTGAAAGAATAAAGAAGTGGGGGCAGGGGAACAATCCACTATACTGGTTGACAATATCCAAAAAGTGGTACTGTTGATATTCTACTAGGAGGAAGGATAAAGAGTTTCTTAATAATTCATTGAGAATTTCTTACCTCCCTTATTTCTGCCTCCTTGGATCATTATTCTATGGTCCCAACAAAATACCTTTTCCAGAACAAGGAAAAGGCTTGCCTTGGACAAAGTGTTCACATGTAGGGCTAGGTTGAAGAGACAATAGCTATCAGGGAAGTTCTTCTCATGGTGATAAAAGAAGTGTATAAGAGGAGGCACAGTTGTGCAAGCATGACTGAAGCTACTGCTTGAGATACTCCTGCTAACTTCCAACTGACCAAAGCAACGACATGGCTAAGGCCAATATGGCGGAGTGGAAAACTGCATTCCACCCTTAAAACAGTGTGTATATAATTACATTGCTGAGCCCAGTAACATTTAGAAATGTAATATCTTTGACAATAAATGCACAAAACCGTGGATAGGAACATGTGTAGAACAGGTAAATGCTCATTAGATGGTGACACAAATTCACAGAAATAAATGACAAGCAGAAAGGGTAAATAAAGTTTTTGGTACAATGTCTATAAATATATGTTTGTCCTATTTTCTTCTCTCATTTCCATTAAAAAAAATAGGGTAATGATAATCTGTTCTCAGGTTTTTATTATATAGACATAATATGTAAATAACACCACAAAAAGAAAAGATAGAATGGAGCTATATAGGAACATAGTCTCATATTTCTTGGGAATTAAACCTCACTTAGGTTTAAAAGGAGTGATGATGTACCAATAAATGTTATAATATGATCAAACTTTGAAAACTATGGTAAATGAAAGAAGGTAATCACAAAATATCACATATGTATCAATTCATGAATAAGAAATACCCAAAATTGACTAAATCTGTAGATCCAGAAGGTAGATTAATGGTTGCCTAGAGCTGGCTTGGAGGAGAGGACCACTTGGAGACTGGAGGAGAATAGGGGGTGTTGCTGATAGCTACAAGGCTCTTTTTGGGAAGACAAAAATATTCAAAAATTAAGTTGTTGTGATGAATGTATCAAAATAAATGTATTTAAATGAGCAAATTGTATGATATGAAAGTTATATCTCAATAAAACTATTGTTTTATTCTTTGGAGATATGGCTGATTCCATGGCTGGAACAGGAAGGGTAATTTAAGCATGGAACATTTTGTTAGACCAGAAATCAAGTGAGTGCTAAAATATTAACATTTTTCTGTCAAATAAATGCAGAATTTGCTTGAAGTTGTGCCCCTGCCCAAATTTGAAATAATTTAAGCAACACAAATAAAATCAATGTATAAAAACAACTACACTTAAATAATCCATGAATTCAAAGTGATATTAAAAATGAATACTATATAAATATATATAATGCATAGAAAGAAAAGATAACTTTTTACAAAGGAATGTCTAATAGCAAAAGTAGAAAGAATAATGGAATTAGAAAATCACATTTTATAACTTCCATTAGAATAATGATCCAAGCAAGAATCATCACTAAATATTAAAATCACTGGATGAAAAGGCATTGGACAATGAATTCACATTATCTCAAAGTATCACAATAGTTTGCCAACAAATTACAGAGCAAAAAGTATACAATGGAGCAATCTGACACTTACTGTTTTCACCAAATGGTCAAGGTTCCATGGCCAATAGGAGAATATCCTGATGTCCTGTGTCTTCTAATATGGGCAGTATGAGACACACATTATCTTTGTGGGATTCTTGTCAGGTGTGATCTGAATTTAACCAAGATCTAACAGTAAGAAAAATCCAAAAGGTGGAAGGTTTTGCAGGACATCTAGCCAAGAATTGTCAAAAGGTGCAATACCATCAAGAAAAAAACAAAATGAAAGTTCTAAATTGTAGGAGACTAAAAACACACAACAGCAAATGTTACGTCTAGTCTTAAGAATTATTATTTTGTAAATGCGTAAAACTATAAGGGACTTTTTGGGGACAATGTTAAAAATTTGTATGTCATCAAACTACATGTTTGATGATATTCCTGCATGAATGTTGATTTTCCTAAGTGTGGTAACGGCATTAAGTCTGTTTAGGGAGAAAAATATTCTTGTTCTTGGATTATGCATAGTAAAATATTTAGTGAAGAAATAATTTGATGTCCTCATGCAGCTGTTGGAAGATTTAGAAAAAGGGAAGTATTATAAGCTTATATATATCCACATGTATGTATGTTCTTGTATGCACACACATGCATACACACACACACACGTACACAGAGCCATTGTGGCAAGATATTAAGAGTAATGAAACTATATGTAGGGTGTACAAGCATCCTTCTTTTATTTAAATTCCTGTGGGTTTGAAATTTACAATACTAACTTATTGTCTATATTACTAATCTGTGCATTAGTTCTGCACAAAAATCTGCTTTTTTGAGTCTCATGTATTTTGTAAAATTCTGTTCAGCCCTAGTAAAAGGTCCATACCATAACACTGGAAGTGCAAAACTATGCAGTTTTCCCCCCAGCAAAATAATAATAATAATCTTAAAAGAAGTTGCCTTTAAATTTTGTCCAATTGTGGAAATAGAACATTCCAGAGATATCTGAAATTCATAAGTAGAAAAAAACTATGTCACTTAAGAAAACCTACATCTGCTCTGTTTTTACTGTAAAAACTCTAGTATGGAGAACAGAATGGATTTTCCTATGATCTCGGTATGCTAACATTCCCAGACAGACCTATTTCTTCAGTGCAAGAAAGATTTTCTGTAATAAAAATTGGTCCCAGCATTGGATTACTATAGATGAGATTGCCCAAGTACAATACTAATCATAATCTCTGGAATTTAACTTTTCAATTCTGTAGGATTTGCAAATAAAAAATTAAATTTTTCCCCAAGATGAATGTATTAATATTTAATAAAAAAAAAAAGACAGATTACAGCGTTAGTGAAAAATAAGGAATTTACATAAAGCCCGTCTATATTTGAACAAACACACTAAATTGAGTATCATAAATTCCCAGACATGAAAAGGTTGTGAATAAAAGAAAAATTTTTAGGTTGATAAAGTATTTGATAACTAGACTAAGAAATGTCCAATGAATTTGTGTTGACAAAAGTGACCAAACTCTTTTTCCAGAATGGCAATTCTTGTAGCTCTTGGTAGACTTGTGAGCATATGTTCTATTAATCATCCAGGAAATTGGGGACAATATATAGTAATTCATCTCTCAAGAGATCAGTAATGGCCATGGAAGAATGTAGGCCAATTTTGGTGTTTTTTTCTTCCCATCTCAGACCATATGAGGAATGACTTCTCCTAATATTTGATTAGCTTTGCTGGAGCTATTGCAGAGTTGGGCAAAAGATCCAAATTAGTAGACAGAGAGGTAGCCCTTGGAAAATTGGGAAAATCGTGTTTATGTTAATCTGAATAGGCTAGACCATGCTGAAAGAACAAATAAAACCTCTCATCTCAGTGGTGGTTTAAGATAATAAACTTTATTTTTGGTTCACAAAATGTCCAATTCAGGTTGGCCCCCACTTTACTATGTTGCAGCTCCTCCATCTCAACCATGGGGACTTGAAGGCAGCATGATAAAGGGAAGAGAGAGAGCTAGAAGGCGTCAAGAGTGGTTTATGACAACCAGGTTTTGAAGTGGCTTTAATCCCTCCTCCTCATCTTTTCTTGGTCAGAACTCAGCCATTTGGCCACAACCCAACTACAGGAAATGTTGGGCGATGCTGTCTTCTCCTTATAGAAGAGGAAATAATATGGGGTTTGCCTAGCTCTGCTCCAGTCACACAGTTTTATCTCCTGGATAGCCATTCTTACAGTGAGAGACCCTGGGGTACCCTGGTGGTCAGTTTTCCACAAATGTGGGAAGAGTCTGACTAGGAATGAAGCCATCACAGAAGAAACAAAGCAGAGACAGGGAGCTTTTGTTCTTCACATTGTTATAGTCTGTGAATCTTATCATGATTATGAGCTAATAAGTAACTCCTACCTCTTTTTTGTTCTGTAATTCAGTTTGACTTGCATTTATGAGTCTTATAACCAATATTCATAACTCAGAGTCTTTAAAAACTAACCCCATGCTTGCTGAAGGTAGCTTCATTAATTAATAATGCAACTAATTATTAATTAGCAAATACTATAGGTATCTACTGTCCTGTGCTTAGTAAACTTTTACTCTTCTGTCAAATTTTGTTTGAGTATTACCTCCACTATGAAGTCTTTCCATTACATTCTGGGCCTGATTTTGTCAATTCTTAGGGTTCTGATAAACATTATAGTGTAGTGGATAAATACATAACCACTTGAATTTGTATGCCTAACATTAAATCCAGATGCTACTTATAGCTTTGTGACCGTAGGCATGTAATTTAACCCCTCTATGTCTCAGTTTTATTAGCCACAGAAATAATACAATGTTGTGAGTATTAAATAAGTAATACACATAAAGCACTTAGAATACTGCCTGGCAATAGGTTTTATTCAATACATATTAGCAATTATTATCACTAATAGACTGTAAACTCTTCATGGTCAAGGATAGTACAATTTACTCATTTATATAATACTTAGATTACTACCTGGCCCAACATGACTCTCAGTCTATATGATTTGAAAGACTAACCATAACAATAGAAATAATAATGATGTAAACTTGTTGCAAAAAAATGACTTAAATACGCTACCATTCCTTTATCACTTGCAATGTAGATTCATCATCTCCCTCCAAGAAATTGTGTCTATTTTCTCTTTTCTGAAATCTGGGATGGCCTTGTGACTGTTTTAGCTAATAGAATATGGCATAAATAACATTATGTTGGTTTTAAGTCGACGTGCAAAGAAGCCTTGACACTTTCATTCCTTTTCCTACTTTCCTGCATTTGCCATGACAATAAGGCTATACGCTCATGCTGGAAGATGAGATACCACCTGCAGAAGAGCCAAGCCAGCCTGGAAGGGAAGCCACAGTTAGAAACAGACATATGAGTGTTCCTGGCCCAAGACCTGAAGAACTGCCTCACCTGGCTGACCCCAGCCTAAACTACCTTCCCTTAGAATCACAAACCAAATATGTGACTGCCATTTTAAGGCACTTAACTTTGGAATAGTTTCACATAGCAATAACTAACTGATATAGATACAAATGATAACATCTATGGAGCACATACACTCTACTAAAAATTTATTCTAAGTTTTTTCCTTGTTTTATCTACTCAATAAATCAATAGAATACATAGAATTTTAAGCTGTTTAACACAACAGCTGTAACAAAAATTCCAAATTCTCAATGTTTGAACATAAATGCATTTATTTCTTATTTCTGTGAAGTACTAAGTGGTTGAAAAGTTTTCTTGGGCAGCTTTTCTTTAACCAGTAACTCAAGGATTGGGGGTCTTTTCACTGACATCTTCAACAGGCAATTTGCAAGGTCACCGTGAAAAAGGAAGAAGCAGGATATCATAAAGGGAAATTGTGTTGGGCCAGGTCATAAAAGAGTTTTTACATGTATTCCATTGGCCAAGACTACTCATGTGGCTTCAACTAGCTCCAAGGGAGCTGAGAAATATAATCCTCCTGTGTTACAAGGGAAAATGAAACATCTTTGCCTGCCCTCAAAACACTTAGAATCCATTTGGAAGTGTCAAAATATATGAAGTCTGTTGTGATTTGAAAAAGCTTTATGAAGGGAATAAAGCTTCAGATGGGCCTTGAAGATGAAGCATGTGGAAGAAAAATAAAATCAGTGCACTGGCTTGCATAAGCAAAGATGTGGAAGAAAGCTGAGTCCTCCAGCCATGCGTCAGCCCCCTCATTCAGAGATCCCATCTCTAGCCATCTGAATCTGATTTTCATTGTATGTATCCAGGCTTCATATCTTAATTGTCCTTTTAGTTAAAAGACCAGCTTTATTTCTTCTTCCTCAGAATGCAAATATGTTTATTCCCTGTGTTGACTTGAGTTTTCCCTCCTGCTGTGGAAATTTCTCAAGTAGGTAAAACTCAGTTGAGACCTGATTTTAGTGTCCACTGGACTAGCATTGTGCCCTCAAGGATTCTGTCCTGACCCAGCATCATAATTCTCCTTGTCATTGTGTAGGGCCTAGCACAGCAGGTGGATGAAACTTAGAAGGCAGCTTGCAGAGGGAGGTATAGGCTACAGAGGATATTTTGAATGTGAACCTCACAAACTGTAGTAATTTTTATTGTATCACAAATATCATTTGTATTACACAATGTTCTTTGTTTGTATTTCCAAAATTGTGTTATCTAAAGAATTAGAGCTACTTAGAAGTTGCTGGATGCAGTGGCTCATGCCTGTAATCTCAGCACTTTGGGAGGCCAAGGTAGGCGGATCACTTGAGGTTAGGAGTTTGAGACCAGCCTGGCCAACAGGGTGAAACCCCATCTCTACTAAAAATACAAAAATTAGCTGGACTTGGTGGCACACAATTGTAATCCCAGCTAACTCAGGAGGCTGAGGCAGGAGAATTGCTTGAATCCAGGAGGTGGAGGTTGCAGCAAGCCAAGATTGCACCACTGCACTGCAGCCTGCTGGGTGACAGAATGAGACACTCTCAGGAAAAAAAGGCAAGGCCGGGGTGGTGGCCCACGCCTGTAATCCCAGCACTTTGGGAGGCTGAAGTGGGCAGATCAGCTGAGGTCAGGAGTTCGAGACCAGCCTTACCAACATGGAAAACACCATCTGTATTAAAACTACAAAATTAGCTAGGCATGGTGGCATATGCCTGTAATCCCAGCTACCAGGGAGGCTGAGGCAGAAGAATCGTTTGAACCTGGGAGACAGAGGTTGCGCTGAGCCAAGATCATGCCATTGTATCCCAGGCTGGGCAACAAGAGCGAAACTCCATCTAAAAGAAAAGGAGGAAAGAAATACTTAGAAGTGCCTCAGAGTATGATCATTGGTTGTCTAGTCTTAGTAACAAACTACTACAAATTAAGCAGCCTCAAGCAACACTCATTTATACCTCCTAGTGTCCGAGTCAGGTGTCTGAGCATAGCTGGGTACTCTGCTCAGGGTCTCATAAAGCTGCAGTCAAGTGTTCAACATAGCAGGATTCTTATCGGAGCCTGTACTGGGGGACAATATTATTTCCAAGATCTCTCAAATGGTTAATAGAGTTCACTTCCTTGAGGTTGTAGAATCCATGTGAATTTGCTACTTCAAAATTAGAAGCAGAGAGAGAAGGAAGGAGGGAGACAGAATCTGCTAAAACAATAGAACCATTCAACTTCCCACAATCCCAGGAGTAACATCCCATCACTTTTGCCATATTCCATTCTCAACAGGAGGCCATGCCCATAACCCAATAGGAGGTGAGGATCAGGAGGGGCTACCTGAGGGTGTGACCTAACAATCTCCCTCCAAGGATCAAATTGTACCCCTCGGCACTGACCCTCACTAACAAAAAAGTCTCAAAGTGTGTGATGATCTTTGACATCTGTGACTTCCACAAGATTCCACAATCTCTCCGGAAATTTGGTAGCCAGTCCCATGTTGCTGCAAAGGACATGGCTCCATTATTTTTTTATGGCTGCATAGTATTCCATGGTGTATATGTACCACATTTTCTTTATCCAGTCTACCATTGATGGGCATTTAGGTTGATTCTATGTCTTTGCTATTGTGAATAAATAGTCCTGCAATGAACATTTGCATGCATGTTTCTTTACTGTAGAATGATTTATATTTCTTTGGGTATATACCCAATAATGAGATTGCTGAGTCCAATGATGATATTGTTTGGCTGTGTCCCCACCCAAATCTCATCTTGAATTCCCATGTGTTGTTGGAGGGGCCCAGTAGGAGGTAATTGAATCATGGGGACAGGTCTTTCCTGTGCTGTTCTTGTGACAGTAAGTCTCATGAGATCTGATGGTTTTAAAAATGGGAGTCTCCCTGAACAAGCTTTCTTCTCTTGTCTGCCACCAAATGAGAAGTGCCTTTCACCTTGTGCCATGATTGTGAGGCCTCCCCAGCCACACAGACCTGTAAGTCCATTAAATCTCTTTCTTTCGTAAATTGCCCAGTCTCCAGTATGTCTTTATCAGCAGTGTGAAAATAGACTAATACAAATGGGAATTCAGTTTTTACTTCTTTGAAGAATTACCACACTGCTTTCCACAATGGCTGAAGTAATTTACATTACCACCAGCAGTGTGTAAGTGTTCCTTTTTCTCCATAACCTTGCCAGCATCTGTAGTTTTTTTTGACTTTTTAGTAGTAGCCATTCTGACTGGTGTGAGATGGCATCTCATTGTGGTTTTGATTTGAATTTCTCTAATTAGTGATGTTGAGCATTTTTTTCATATTCTTTTTTGGTACACGTATGTCTTATTTTGGAAAGTGTTCATGTCCTTTACCTGCTTTGTAATTGGGTTTTTTGGTTTTTGTTCTTGTAAATTTAAGTTCTTTGTTGATTCTAGATATTAGACCTTCTTCAGAAGCATAGTTTGCTAATATTTTCTCTCATTCTGCAGGTTGTCTGTTTACTCTATTGATAGTTACTTCTGTTGTGCAGTTCACTCTTTAGCTGAATTAGATCCCGTTTATCAATTTTTGCTTTTGTTGCAATTGCTTTTGACATCTTTGCCATGAAATCTTTGCCAGTTCCTGTGTCTAGAATGGTATTTCCTAGATTATCTTCCATAATTTTAATAGTTTTAGGTTTTACATTTATGTCTTTAATCCATTTCGAGTTGACTTTTGTATATGGTATAAGGAAGAGGTCCAGTTTCAACCATCTGTAAATAACTAGCCAGTTATCCCAGCACCATTTACTGAATAGAGAGAGTCCCTTCCTTATTGCTTGTTTTTGTCAGCTTTGTCAAAGTAACAGATGGTTGTAGGTATGCAGCTTTACTTCTCAGATCTCTGTTCTGTTCCATTGATCTATATATCTATTTTTGTACCAGTACGATGCTGTTTTGGTTATTGTAGCGTTGTAGTATAGTTTGAAGTCAGGTAATGTGATGCCTCCAGGTTCTTTTTGCTTAGAATTGCCTTGGCTATTTGAGCTCTTTTTTGGTTCCATATGAATTTTACAAGTTTTTTTTTTAGTTCTGTGAAGGATCATTGGTAGTTTGATAGGAATCGCATTGAATCTCTAAATTGCTTTGGGTAGTATGGCCACTTTAATGATATTGAATTCATTCTATTTATAAGCATATAATTTTTTTATTGTGTCAACTCTGACTTCTTTGAGCAGTGTTTTGTAATTCTTATTGTAGATATCTTTAACATTCATGGTTAGATATATTCCTAGATATTTCATTCTTTTTGTGGTAATAATAAATGGGGTTGTATTTTTGATTTGGCTCTCAGCTTGGATGTCGTTGGTGTACAGGAATGCAACTAATTTTGTACATTTACTTTGTATCCTAAAACTTGTCTGAAGTTGTTTACCAGCTCAAGTAGCTTTTGGACAGAGACTGTGGAGCTTTCTAAATGAAGAGCTATGTCATCTATAAGCATGGATAGTTTTACTTCCTCTTGTTCTATTTGGATGCCTTTTATTTCTTTCTGTTGCCTGATTGATTTGACCAAGACTTCTAATACTTTGTTGAATAGGAGTGATGAGGTAAGACATCCTTGTCTTATGCTGGTTTTCAAGGAGAGGGCTTCCAGCTTTTGTCTATTTGGTATGATGTTAGCTCTGGGTTTGCCATGGATGTTTCTTGTTATTTTGAAGTATGTTTCTTTAATGCCTAAGTTTCTGAGGGTTTTATGATAGAATGCTGAATTTCATCAAAATCTTCTCCTGCATCTATTGAGACAATCATGGTTTTTCTCCTGAGTTCTGTTTATGTGACAAATCATGTTTATTTATTTGTATATGTTGAGCCAACCTTGTATTACTCGATCATGATGAATTTGATTTTTAAAGTGCTTCTCTATTCAGTTTACTAGTATTTTGTTGAGGATTTTTGCATCTATGTTCATCAAAGATATCAATGTGTAGTTTTCTCTTTGTTTAGTTGTGTCTGTGCCAGGTTTTAGTATCAGAATGATGCTGGCCTCATAGAATGAGTTGGAGTACTCCTCAATTTTTTGGGATAGTTTCAGCAGGAATGGGACCAGCTATTCTTTGTATATCTGTTACAATTCAGCTGTGGATCCATCTGGTCCTAGGTTTGTTATTTTTGTGGGTTTTTTTGATTTAGCAGGCTATTTATTACTGATTCAGTTTTGGAACTTGTTATTGGTCTATTCAGGGATTCAATTTCTTCTTGATTCAGTCTTGGAAGGATGTATGTGTCCAAGAGTTTATCTGCTTCTTCATTTTCTAATTGCATAATGGTGTTTATAGTAGTCTCTGATGGTTATAGGTATTTCTGTAGAGTCAGTGGTAATGTCCCCTTTGTCATTTTTAATTGTATGTATTTGGAAAGTCTCTCTTTTCTTCTTTATTAGTCTAGCTAGCAGTCTGTCTATATTATTAATTTTTTCAAGGGACCAATTCCTGGATTCATTAATCTTTTCCATGGTTTTTAATGTCTCAGTCTCCCTCAGTTCAGCTCTGATTTTGATTATTTCTTATCCTCTGGGAGCGCTGGGGATAATTTCTCTTGCTTCTCTAGTTCTTCTAGTTGTGATGTTAGTTAATTTGAGACCTTTTTAACTTTTAGATGTGGGGGTTTACAGCTGTAAATTTTCTTCTTAACACTGCCTTAGCTGTTTCGCAGAGATTCTGGTGTGTTGTGTCTTTGTTCTCATTAGTTTCAAATAACTCAACTTCTGCCTTAATTTTATGAATTACCCAAAAGTCATTCAAGTGCAGGTCATTTAATTTCCATGTAATTATATACTTATGAGTGATTTCCTTCATATTCTATTTTTATTGCATTGTGGTCTGAGCATGTGGTTGGTATGATTTTTAATTTTCTAAGGATTGTTTTGTGCCCAATTGTGTGATGATTTTAGAATGTATACTCTATTGTTTTAGGCTGGAGAATTTTGCAGATGTCTATTAGGTCGATTTGGTCCAGTGTTGAGCTCCTGTCCTAAATATCTTCATTAATTTTCTGCCTTGATGATCTGTCTAATATGGACAGTTGGCTGTTGAAGTCTCCCACTATTATTTTGTAGAAGTTTCTTCATAGATCTCTAAGAACTTGATTTATAAATCTGGGTACTCCTGTGTTGGGTGCATATTTATTTAGTATAGTTAGATCTTCTCATTGAATCAAACTCTTTACCATTATGTAATGCCCTTCTTCATTGTTTAAATATATATGTTGGTTTAAAGTCTGTTTTGTCTGACATTAGGATTGCAACCCCTACTTTTTTCTGTTTTCCATTTGCTCCATAGATTTTTCTTCATCCCTTTAAGCCCATGGATGTTATTGCATGTGAAATGGGTCTTTTAAAGACAACATATCATTGGGTCTTGCTTTTTTATCCAGCCTGCCACTCTGTACCTTTTAAGTGGGGCATTTCACCTGTTTACATTCAAGGTTAGTATTGATATGTGTGAATTTGGTCCTGTTATCATATTGTTAGCTGGTTATTATGCAGATTTGTGTGGTTGCTTAATAGTGTGGCCTGTGTACTTGAGTGAGTTTTCATAGTGACTGGTAACAGTCTTCCCTTATTTAGTGCTTTTTTTTTTTTTTTTTTTTTTTTTTTTTTTTTTTTTTGATTTTTTTATTTGTTTTTGTTGTTTTTTATTTGTA
>CAUYNB010063473.1:0-148338 GCA_963574225.1 Lagothrix lagotricha
CTCTTTGTGTCTGTCTATCTATTTGAGTCTTTTTTCACTATTTGTGTTAGATAGCAAAATATAGATATATATATATATATATATATATATATATATATATATATATATATATATATATATATATATATATAAATATATAAATTTTAAATTTTAACTTAATTTCTCTTTTGGCCTAAACAATTTATGATAGAAACTGATGCTAAAATAAACAAATTATTGCCACAAAATATATGTTCTTTATCAATGTGTTACAATATATTAGAGCCAGTATGGAAAACATCATGTCGTTCAAGAAACTGAAAATAGAACTACCATGTATTCCAGCAATTCCACTACAGAATATTTATTCAAAGAATAAGAAGTCAGCATATCAAGGGGATACCTCCACTCACATGTCTATTGCAGCACTATTCACAATAATAAAGACATAAAATCAACATAAGTGTTCATCAGCAGATAAAGGCACTCAACAGAATGCTACTCAGCTTTTTAAAAGAGAGAAACCTTGTAATTTGCAAAAAGATGGATGGAACTGGAGGTCATCATATTAAGGAAAATAAGCCAGGCACAGAAAGTCAAATATTGCATATTCTCAATTGTATGTGGGAGCTGAATAAAGCTGACTTCATGGATGTAGAGAACAGAATGACAGTTGTCAGAGGCTGGGACTGATGAGAGGATAAAAAGAGATTGGTTAATGGGTACAAATACACACTTAGATAGAAGGAATATGTGCTATGTAGAAATATTGTATGTCAATTAGAAAACTACATAGCCAAATGTGGGCACATATATTCAAAATAGCATAGCAACATGCAAAACTATTAAATGATGTATCTTTCCCTCTGGAAAATTGAAACAAATGTAACACATTAAATGTACACTCTACTTGAAATAAACATTCTGAATCCCAAATAATAACATGTGGAGAAAAATGACTAATAAGAGTCATGGATATTTAGTAATTAGATTTTCCCAAGTGAGATCACAAATTCAATGTGAAGTTGTAAACACAGTTCACATTACCATCTTGGAGATTCTAAGTTTTTAAAGACAAAAAAAGGAGAAAGAAAACGTGATGTAAAACAGAATATGAATAAATACATGCAAGATCCATTCTGCAAAGGGAGTATGAAAAAATAATTCACAGTCCAGGTGTGACGGCTCACACTTGTAATCCCAGCACTTTGGGAGGCAGAGGCAGTCTGATTGGTTGAGGTAAGCAGTTCAAGACCAGTCTGGGCAGCAGTAAAACCCCATCTCTAATAAGAATACAAAAATTAGCCAAATATGGTGTTGCACTCCTGTACTCCCACCTCCTTGAGAGGCTGCAGCAGAATTGCTGGAACCCAGGAGGTAAGGATTCTAGTGAGCCAAAATCATGCCACTGCCCTTCAGTCTGGGTAAAAGAATGAAACTGTAAGAATTAAAGAAAGAGGAAAGAAACATGAAATGTGGCTTGACAGTCAAGGCCAGGTTTATTTTAGAAAAAAAAAAAATCCTGAGAAGTTCTTCTGGCAGAGTTAGGTCAAAGGCACACTGTCTTATAGTCTAAGAGTCTTTAAAGGATTCAGAGTGGGAGAGTTTATGAGAGGTTTGGACTGCTTCTGTGTCTACTTGTCATGATTATCTGGAAGGGAGAGTTATGTGACTGTTCCCATACATCTTTATACAGTTGCAGGCATGCACCCTGAGTCTGCTTTTAACTTGCCTATCTTAGTGCAACTGAAGGGAAATGACTGTGCTTATAAAGGCCCACTGTTTTACTAAGGCCTATTGTGTGAGGATGAGCAGTTATGTAAGAGATTTTCTCCCGATCTTCGTTTGTGCCCAAGCTATCTTATCTGTGTTTTACTCCCTGCTCTTTCTGGCTGCTTGTAATTGGAAGAGAAGTAGTTTCCTTGAAATGCATGAGGCTAGAAAGGGAGCTGGAACTTAAAGTGGCAGTGTTTGTCCAAGATGATGGAGCTCCAGCTCTGTTAGAGACTCCATCTCAAAATTAGAAAAAAAAAAAAAAAACGCAAGCAGAAAAAGAAAAAGAAACAAGTTTCCTTAATCAGTATGCATTTCTCAGGTCTCGAATACTTTAACCAATGCTTGATTAGAAAAAAAAAAATGCTTTCATGGCGCTTTAAAAGGTCTCTTTGAGATAGTCTATTCTTTTTATCTTTCATTTTTTTTTCTTTTTATTCATGCCAGCATTAATAGATCTTCTCCTGGCCTTCATGATCCTGGTTCACATATCATCAGACTCCAGTTGAAATCAACACCACTGTCACTGTCTGTCAGACTTCAAACTATGCCTCTGGCCTTTCTGAGTCTCCAGTTTGCAGACAGCAGCAGATCATGAGAATTCTCACCCTCCATAATTGCATGAGCCAATGCTTCATTAAGAAACTTTTTATTTATGCTACTGGTTCTGTTTCTCTGGAAAACTCTAATGCATACATTATTTTAGCAGGAAGTATCTTAGGTGGAAGACCTATGCCATCTGTTAGCTTCATGGAAAATGTCTTTATGGCAAAAAGCATGGTAAAATGCAGTCGCTTAAAGACATAAGTCACACAACTACTGAATATAGAATCAACAACATATACTGTTTGATTACAGAAAGAGTTGTATTCTTACATGGTGCTTACATACTAACTTAAAGGAACTAAATCTCTTGGGATAACCTTTTACTGTCCTATATAATTAAATTAGTACATTTTCCCCTGACACCACCTGCACTATCATGGCATGTACACATATAATTCTCTACAATGCCAGATATTGAATATTAAAAAACTGATGAGATCTCTACTATCATATAACAAACTGCTTCAGAACTGCACAGCACAGAACAGTAGCCATTTTATTGTGCTAACCATTGCCAGGCTTTTATAATTCAGTCCCGATTTAGAAATAGCTTGCCTCTGTTCTATGGAGTCTGGAAGCTTCAGATGATAAGTTCCAAAGAGCTTTATCTAATTTAGATGTCTGGGAGCCAGAATTTGCGGGAGGCTTCCTTATTTACATGTCATGCATCTGGACTGAAAAACATTGAATGCTAGGCTCAGGTGGACTATCAATGGAAGTACCTACATATAGGCAGCCTTCACATGTGGTTGGGAATCCTCAGAAAATGACAGCCTCTGAATCATCACAACACCACTGCTGCCAAGAATCATTTTGGTGTGCTTTAAATAATCTGAAAAACTATGGTGAAGTTTTTGAGTGAAACATTTTGGTGGCTTGCATAGATAGATAGATAGATAGATAGATAGATAGATAGATAGACAGATAGATAGACAAATTTTGTGTGATTTTTTTTTCTGTTACAGAGTTTTGTTTTTTATATAAGGTATATATTTTAGTACATTTTATGGAAAATGTAGATTGTTTTGCCAATGTTTCTATTATGTATGTCTCCAAATTACTTATTTTACCATTATTGAAAGACAGTTTAAATGACCATACACTTACAGGCTGAAAGTTCTTTTTAGGACAAGTTATAATATGAGTCCATTTTAATGTGCTTTATTGTTGTGGATAAGAAACTGGCTGTCAGTTTTATTGCTGTGTCTTTATGATTAGCTTGCTGTTGTTCAGTAGCTGTTTTACTTTCCTTTACTTTAGCTCTTTTTATTTATTGTATTGTCTTTTGAACTTTTGAATCTGATTGTTTGGCATACAATTTTGCACAGAGAACTCACATTTTCCTTTAATTCTTTATATGTTACTATTCTGTCTTTGCGAACTCAAACAGATATATACCATAACATCTTTATTAATATGTGTCTCATTAACCTCCTGCTTCAGAGTTTGCCTATTTTTTTCTCTGCCTTTCTTTTTTTGTGAATTCCTTTGTAATGCATCTTCTCTTTTTTTAACCATACCATTCAAATTTATTAATTCCCCTTTTGGTTTTTAAACTATGTTTAATTCTGATTATTAAGGTATATAGTATTTTAAATAAAATTTTTGCTTTTTCTTTTTAAGATATGCAACCAAAACAAATTATTTTAGTAATTAGCCATTGCAATTATACTGGTTATCATTCTCTGTAGCAAAATAAGGCTACTTTGTTATACCAATGAAGATATTTTAAGAACCAGGCTCAATTTTCTAGCCAGAGTTCTTCCTCTATTCTCTACATAAAATGCTAACAGTTCTTTTTCACCTCCTCAAATATAAAACATAATTGCATGTTGTGTATATGAGTTTAAAGTTTGATGTTTGATGTTTTACCTCATGCCATTATGTTAGATTAGAATCTCTTTCCCACATTGTGGCCCTATTAAAATCTTGATTAACCTTTAACTTTGAAGCAAAATGCCTCATCCTTAAAAATGTGTAACCACATCCTCTAAGGTTTAATGAGTCACTATTTTTCCTTCACCATCTCTGGAATAGAAGGACAATTTTTGCAAAGAATTTTAATTAATCATTTGTATATGCTGCTTTCACTATTAATTAGCTTATGAAGGACAGGAACTACATAGGCTTCTTCTCCACATACCTCATAACACAGCACTTTGAACATAGTTACTCAAACATTAGCTGATTCAAGTTGTAAACAATATAAATTTGGTTTGAAAATGATTATGTGTAAGTTTAGTCACAGATAATATTAACATTTTGGGCTAGAATAGGAAATAAAACAAAAAGAAGACAACTTGGAGACAAATCTGCATATTTTCTTTCATGAGTACATAATTGAAATACATTTCTTAATTGTATATTTTGAAATATTTGTGTGGCAGAGACAGAGCTAGTCTTTTCTCAAACACTATAAGCAAAATATATGAGAACAGACATTATAACTGTTGAATAATTATTTCGTGAAACAGAATAAATTCATTTTAAGAAACTAACAAAAAGACAATGATATTAAGGTTTGTTTTTTGTCTTTGTTTCTGACACGTTACTCTCTTTTTGCATAATCTGATTACCAACAATAGGGTTTAAAACAAGGACAGTTTTATTTATAGATAAATATCCCATTTTGCCAGAAGAAGAAATGTGCCCTATGAGAAGGAAAAGGAAGGCAGTGAAGTGTATATTATTCAAGACTTCCAGTTTTAGTGATGAAAAAGCCCAAATTCAAAGATTAAAAAAATAAATAAACAAAAACAGAGTAAGCAAGAACTGTGAGATAATTACAAAAGTTGTGACATCTTTACTTATAATTGAAATATCAGAAGAAGAAAAAAAGAATGGAACAGAAAAGATATTTGAGATAAGAATAGCTGAGGTTTTCTAGACTTAATGACTGACATTGATCACAGTCTAGAAATCTCAGAGAACACCAAGCAAGATGAATACTATTAGTCACACCTAAGCATTTTGCTTTCAAACTGCAGAAAACCAGAAACAAAGAAAATTATGAAGAAAGCTGGGAAGAGGATTGAAGAGCAACTTTCCTGTAGATAAATGAGGGCCAGAATTAACAGTGGACTTCTTGTCACTGTACAAAAAAAGATACTGGCACATATGTTTATACCAGCACAATTCACATAAGTTTTTTTTTTTTGAGTAAGAGGAAGGACAAAGGGAATGAAAAAAAGATGAGAGAGAAAGGAAGACAGGAAAGAAGCTCTGGAAATAGGATGAAAAACAAAACAAAACATAGAGACTTGTACCTTTCTTTGCAGATATCAGATGATTTATTTCCTTTGACTTTTGTTTTTAATTGTACTTTAGGTTTTGGGGTACATGTGCAGATCATGCAGGACTGTTGCATAGATACATACATGGCAAGGTGATTTACTGCCTCCATCCCCCTATCATCTACATCTGGCATTTCTCCCTATGTTACCCCTCCCCAACCACCCCAACCCCCACTGTCCCTCCCCTAGCTCCCTACAACAGACCCCAGTGTGTGATGCTCCCCTCCCTGTGTCCCTGTGTTCTCATTGTTCATCACCCGCCTGTGAGTGAGAACATGCGGTGTTTGATTTTCTATTCTTGTGATAGTTTGCTGAGAATGATGGTTCACAGATTCATCCATGTCCCTAAAGAGGACATGAACTCATTGTTTTTTATGGCTGCATAGTATTCCATGGTGTATATGTGCCACATTTACCTTGTCCAATCTATCACTGATGGGCATTTGGGTTGGTTTCAGGTCCTTGCTTGTAAAAAGTGCCATAAAGAATATATGTGTGCATGTGTCTTTATAATAGAATAACTTATAGTCCTTTGAGTATATACCCAGTAATGGGATTGCTGGGTCAAATGAAATTTCTATTTCTAGATCCTTCAGGAATCACCACACTGTGTTCCACAATGGTTGAACTAATTAACACTCCCATCACAGTGTAAAAGTGTTCCTATTTTTCCACATCCTCTCCAGCATCTGTTGTCTACACATTTTTAAATGATCACCATTCTAACTGGCATGAGATGGTATCTCAGTGTGGTTTCTGCTGGCATTTCTCCAATGACCAATGATGATGAGCGTTTTTTCATATGTTTGTTGGCCTCATATATGTCTCCTTTTGAAAAGCATCTGTTCGTATCCTTCACCCATTTTGAATGGATGTGTTTGTTTTTTTCTTGTACATCTGTTTTATTTCTTTGTAGATTCTGGATATTGTCCTCATGTCAGATGGGTAGATAGCAGAAATGTTTTCCCATTCTGTTGGTTGCTGATTCATTCTAATGATTGTTTCTTTTGCTATACAGAAGCTCTGGAGTTTAATCAGATACCATTTTTCTATTTTGGCTTTTGTTGCCAATGCTTTTGGTGTTTTAGTCACAAAGAATTTGCCTATGCCTAGGACCTGAACACTATTGCCTAAGTTTTCTTCTAGGTTATTTATGGTGGTAGGTCTTATGTTTAAACCTTTAATCCCTCTGGAGTTTATTTTAGTGTAAGCTGTCAGGAAGGGGTACAGTTTTTGCTTTCAGCACATCGCCTTTGACATTTAAGTGTGATTTTGGGATGCATTGAACTGTGATATCTTCTGATCATGCTGCCATGCCTTAAGTCATCTATCTGCCCACCTAGTGAGAGGTGATTTCCTCAGTGTCTATCCATCTCAAAAGCTACAAAAGGTATTCTGGAAAAAGACTCACATCTTTTTGTTTAATGAAAGAGAAGTTTTAAATGTACAACAGGTTATATAATTCTGGCATATATTTAACAAATACAGTTCAGGTATATATTTAAACTGGTATTCATAAAAGATGCGAGACATAATATATTTAGCAGATATTCCAATATCTGTATTTGTTAAATACATAAACTCTCTGATCTTTTTGCATATTTTAATAGTTATAAAACATATATTTAATTGTAACATTTAAGTATTTACATATTATGTAATAATAAACATTTTATTTTATTAAAAATTATATGTATATATTAGGTATGCATAATTACATACATATTAACTACATGTATGATAGTTATATAATTACATACACTTGTTATATATTATTATGTATATGTTAGCTATACATAATTACACATATAAGCTATATATTTTACATATTAGGTACACAATTAGCTACATACTATTATAACATTACATATATTAGCTATATATAGTTGCACATATAAACTATATGCAAAATCACATATATATTAGCTATATATAATTACATATGCATTAGGTATGTATAATTGCATATATATATTGGATATATATTATTTGTATATAATTACATAAATTATATATAGTTTACATATATATTTGCTACACATAAAATTCACAAGATTACTATATATACTTACATAAAATAGCAACGTATAATTATGTATATATTAGCTATATGTAATTATCTATATATGAGCTACATATATATTGGTTATATATAACTAAATATATATTTGCTATATATTTATATAAATTAGCTATATAAAATTATGTATACATAGCTACACATATATTAGATATACATATATTGGTTATACATGAAAAATTGTTCAAAATAATTATCTATTTCCTTAGCATGCCAGTGATACAGAAAATTTCTACCAAAGTCAGAGAGAGCTGGAAAGAGTCTCATCAACTACAGGGAAACAGAAGCCATCTGGAGTGTTCTGAGATCACTTTCAACTTAGAGGCGGTCAGTTGTTTTTGAAATTGAAATAGATATTTATAAAATAACAGGGCTTCTGGATACAGGGAAATCTGCTCCTCTTCATGCACTACAGAGAAAGAAAACATGCTGGGGACTCATCTAGGAGCCCCCAAGAGACAGCAGGGAATAACCATGGATTTGCAGCAGCTACTGCCGAAGTCCAGTCCTGTCACAGAGGCTACCCTGGGGAAAGTGGCAGTCTGCAGTTATTTATGAGGCAGTGCTAAATGATTCTCCCAGGCAAGGCTGGCAGAGGCCACAATTCCATAAATAAAATGCAATCTTTTCAGGCTGCCAGTGTTGCCTGGCAGAACTAATATGTATCTTGAAGCTAACACGGTTCTTTCCAACTTTGACCAAGATAAATTATATTCTAGATTAGATAATTTGAATCTAGAATGCTCTATCCTTGAAATAAACCCAGGAGTTACAATGGGTTTATCTTATAACTGTACATCCCATTATAAAAAATGTTGTCATTCTCAAAATAAAAATATAATAGTATCAGATCAAATGTGGCAGAAAACCGACACAAATATGTTGGCCCAGGAACAATGACAAATGTGTATAGTGGGTTGTTTACAATTTAGAAATATAAAAAGCTTGCTTCCCACAGAAATATAACATCTAGAGTGTTACTCTAGATGTTCACAGATCATAAAGTTGGAGATAACCCTACAAATAAACAACATAAGGGCAAGAAGCTGACTTCAGCCTTCATTTATTTTCTCATTCAAGCAGGACAACTTCTGCATGGGTGAATTAAATTAGGTGTTTGCGTGCCCAAATGTAATGATATATTTTGTACCTCCAAAGTTCCAGCAAATAATTAGAGCAAACCAAAAATTCAGGTGAGCTTACAAAACTAATTACTGGGAGCATTTTCTGTAAACAATCACAATGTAGTTTTCTAATGTGGAAAAATGGGCACAAAGTTGGACATTAAATCTCTCAACAAACATATATATTCAGGTGTGACTTCCTACACTTTCCTAGGTTTTTGATGCATATTGTAAGACTCCAACACACAAACACACAGGAACATACCCACTCACTAATGCATCGGTAATGCAATACATGTTCCAGTTATTTTTGATTTGTGCTGAAAACAGATATTTGTTTTTAGAAATCATCTTTGCATCCCATTTTAGTCAAAACAGTGATGATAAACATCCTTGCATGGTTGTGGGAAATACTGTGTGGCATTTATTTATTTTAATTTATTATTATTTTTTTACTTTCAACAATTAACATTCATTAAACACATATTATCTGCTAGGCATTTGGCTAAGTATTTTACACTAATTATCTCATTTAAACTTTTTCTTTTTCTTATTATTATTTAAGTTCTGGGATATATGTGCAGAACCTGCAAGTTTGTTACATACATATACACGTGCCATAATGGTTTGCTGCATCCACCACTCCATCGTCTATGGGGTGTTTCTCCTAATGCTAACCATCCCCTATCCCACCACCCCTTCCTATCTGTCTCCTTGCTCCCCACCCTCTGAAAGGCCACACTGTGTGATGTTCCCCTCCCTATGTCTATGTGTTCTCATTTTTAATACCCACACATGAGTGAGAACATGTGGTGGTTGGTTTCCTATTCTTGTGTCAGTTTGCTGAGAATGATGGTTTCCAGCTTCATCCATGTCCCTGTAGAGAACATAAAGTCATTTTTATTTTGTGGCTGCATGGTATTCCATGCTGTATGTGTGCCACATTTTCTTTATCCAGTCTATCATTTTTGGATTCCTTATTTAATAAATGGTGTTTGGAAAACTGGCTACTCATAGGCAGAAAGCTGAAACTGGATCCCTTTCTTACACTTTATACCTTTCACAAAAATTAACTCCAGATAGATTAAAGATTTAAACATAAGACCTAATACCATAAAAACCCTAGAAAGAAACCTAGGCAGTACCATTCAGGACATAGACATGGGCAAAGACTGCATAACAAAAACACCAAAAGCAATGGCAACAAAAGTTAAAATAGACAAATGAGATCTAATTAAATTAAATAGTTTCTGCTCAGCAAAAGAAGCTATCACTAGAGTCAACCAGCAACCAACAGAATGGGAAAAAAATTTTTGCAATGTACCCATCTGACAAAGGGCTTATTTCTCCTTCACTTATGCAGCTTACTTTGGCTGGATATGAATTCTAAGTTGAAAGTTATTTTCTTTAAGAATGTTGATTATGGCCCCCACTCTCTTCTGGCTTGCAGGGAATCTGCAGAGAGATTGTTAGTCTAATGAGCTTTCCTTTATGGGTAATCTGACCTTCTCTTTGGCTGCTCTTAACAATTTTTTCTTCTTTCGACCTTGGGGAATCTGACAATTATGTGACTTGGGGTTGCTCTTCTCAAGGATTATCTTTGTTGTGTTCTCTATGTTTCTTAAATTTGAATGCTGGCCTGTCTTGCTACGTTGGGGAAGTTCTCCTGGATAATATCCTGGAGACTGTTTTCCAGCTTGGTTCCATTCTCCCTGTCACCAAACATAGGTTCAATCTTTTCACATAGTCCCATATTTATTGGAGGCTTTGTTTCTTCGTTTTCATTCATTTTTCTCTAATCTTGTCTCCACATTTTAATTTATTATGTTGATTTTTAATCTCTGATATCTTTCTTGCATTTGATCTATGCGGCTATTGATATTTGTGTATGCTTCACAAAGTTCTTGTGCTGTTTTTCAGCATCATCAGTTCATTTATGTTATTCTCTAAATTGGTTATTCTAGTTAGGTTATTTGTCTAACCTTTTTTCAAGGTTCTGAGTCTACTTGTGTTCAGATAGAACATGCTCCTTTAGGTTAGGGGAGTTTCTAAAGCCTGCTTCTGTCAATTCATCAAACTCATTCCCCATCCAGTTTTGTTCCCTTGCTGGTGAAGAGCTGTTATCCTTTGAAGGAGAAGAGGCATTTTGGTTTTTAGATTTTTGCACTGGTTTTTCCTTATCTTTTTGGATTTATCTAGCTCTGGTCTTTGATATTGGTGACCTCTGATGGGGTTTTATGTGGATTTCCTTTTTGTTGATGTTGATGATACTCCTTTCTGTTTGTTAGTTTTCCTTCTAACAGTCAGGATACTCTGCTGAAGATCTGCTGGAGTTTGCTGGAGGTCCACTCCAGATGTTGTTAATCTGGGTAACATCAGTGTATGGTGCAGAACAGCAAAGATTGCTGCCTGTTTCTTTCTCTGGAAGCTTCATCCCAGAGCTCCAGTTGACTCCAGCCAACTGGAGCTGTCTTGTATGAGGTGTCTGTTGACTCCTGCTGGGAGGTGTCTCCCAGTCAGGATGCCTGGAGGTCAGGGACCCACTTGAGGAGGCAGTGTGTCCCTTAACAGAACTAGAGTTCTGTGCTAGGAGATCACTGCTCCCTTCAGAGCCAGCAGGCAGGAAATTTTAAGTCTGCTGCAGCTGCACCCACAGCCACCTGTTCCCCCATGTCTTCTGTTCCAGGGAGATGGGAGTTTTATCTACAAGTCTCTGACTGGAGCTGCTTCCTTTCTTTCAGAGATGTACTGCCCAGAGAGAAGGAACTTAGACAGCCAGTCTGGCTACAGCAGTTTAGCCAAGCTGTGGTGAGCTCTGCCCAGCTTGAGCTTCATGGTGGCTCTGTTCATACTGTGAGGGCAAACCCCCTACTGCAGCCTCAGTAATGATGAATGCCCATCCTGCCACCAAACTGCACTGCCTCAGGTCGAGTTCAGACTGCTGTGCTGACAGGGAGAGTTTCAAGCCAGTGGGATTTAGCTTGATGGGCCCCATTTTGGTGGGATCCAGTGAGCTATACCATTTGGGTCCCTGGCTTTCCAGAGAAGTGATAGTGTTGTTGTTTTCATGTGACATGTAACTACATAATAGAATGTGGACTGAAATTTTGTTGTTTTGTTAGTAACTGGCCTTCAGGTCAGCTACCCCTGATTATTTCTGATTTCATTCATTTCTAAGCTAAGCCAAAATGTTACATCAATATAGAAATATATTTAATATCCATATATATACACACACACACATATACTTATGCATCTATATATCATATATCTATATTCATATATACATTTATTTATACATTTTTCATATGTTTCCATATACACAAAAGTGCACACACACACACACACACACACACACACACACACACACACATACACATACATAGGTCCACATATATTCTAAAATGTTTCATATATGCCCATGCAAGGTGTCAAAGCCCGCATAGCAGAGTAGTTGGCTCACAGATGGCAAAAAGAATTTATCAACAACAGTATAGGTTTGTGAAAGAAAGTTTTATTAAACAGAAAGAAAACTGCAGCAGAGTGAAGGGGGGTGCACTTTGGCAAAGGAGGACTGAGTGCACTGCAGTGGATCTTCCTTAGCATTACAGAGCTTGAAGCAGAAGCTGAAGGGTAATTCTAGCCATATTTGTAACATAGACATTTTGGTTCCTTGATATCAGCAAAGGTTGCACAATGGCTTTTGATATACATACATTCTGGAGATTTATAGAAATTCTAGTTACTTCATCCAGGTGCAGTCGCTCATGTCTGTAATTCTAACACTGTCAGATGCAGAGGTAGGTGGATCACTTGAGGTCAGGAGTTTGAGACCACACTGGCCAACATAGTGAAAACTTGCCTATACTAAAAATCCAAAAATTAGCTAGGTGTGGTGTCGCATGCCTATAATCTCAGCTACTCGAGACTGAGGAAAGAGAATCTCTTGAACCCAGGGGCAAAAGTTGCAGTTAGCCAAGATCCACCACTTAATGCCAGTCTGTATGAGAAAGCAAACTCCATTTCAAAATAAAAGAAATTCTATTATAAATTTCTTCTTGAATGCCTCAGATGTGGGGTTTTGCTTCCAGATGGTCTACTTGATGGTCACCAAATAATCTTCACTCTCCTCAATATATATACACATACATATATATATATATTTGTATGTATGGAAAATGATTTGTTTCTTGCCATTTAAAAAGGAAACATTATTGTATTGATATATCTATAAAGTAAGCAAAATTTACTCTTGTTCAAGGGAGAACAAAAGGTCAACATCAGGTAGTATGTAAGAAGGGAAATACTATTGTAGAAGTATCAATGCAAACTACAAAAAACTTCAAATTTAATGATTTTTAAATATGTGTATATTTATATATATTATTGAAATATATGTGTATATTTCTATATATAAATATTAAATATACACACACATACACACACATATATAAATCAGGTGGTAGGGTCTATCTCTCAATGATCTGCCTCTCCTCAGAAATCTAGTGACAAAATGTTGAATTGTGGTTGTGCCGTTTTGTCTCCTCCAGAGAAATTTCAAAGGGGCAGAGATGCACAAAAGTGATGTCATGGGGTTGCAGAATAAATAATAATTCCTAAATGAGATGAGAAAAATCAAAAGGTTAAAAAAAGATAACAATTTAAAAAATTAATTGCTAAAGTATCAAAGACTTTGTTTCTGGGAATATTAATCTTTCAATTTTAACCAGGAAATTTTAACCACTTTGTAGTAGGAGATAATCTGCCTTCTTGTCCTCAAGTGGTAATATAATTAATTGAGTTTCTTGAAGCATGCCTTCAAAGTAACTTTTTTGGTCTTGTTATCTGCAAATTCCAGTCCACAGATTGGGTCTCCCTCCATCATTATATTCCTAAGCTTTGCGTATGCAGCACATAAGTCTTCATAGATTTGAAAGGGTTTTTTTTCCCATGGTGAACTTGATCAGGTATAATCTTTATCCAAGTTAATTTTTAATTTCACAGATGATACATGGATTGATTGGCTGGGCAAGGTGCCTCACACCTGTAATGCCAGCATTTTGGGAGGGTCTAGGCAGGTAGACCACGAGGTTTGGAGATGAAGACCATCCTGGCCAAAATGGTGAAACCTCATCTCTACCAAAAATACAAAAAAATTAGCTGGGCATCGTGGCACACACCTGTAGTCCAGCTACTCTGGAGGCTGAGACAAGAGAATTACTTGAACCCAGGAAGCAGAGATTGCAGTGAGATGACTGCACTCCAGCCTGGTGACAGAGGGACACATCATCTCAAAACAAAAACAATAACAAAAAGAAATGAAAGTTCCAAAAATATAAATAATACTAAGGCACAGAGAATGATCATGTTGAACTATAATTCCCAGTCTAAAAGTAAACACCATTATCAATTTGATCTATCTCATGCTAAAGCAGCTTACAGATAATAAGTATAGAGATAGAGATTAGATATATAAAAACACATAGATAATAGAGAAGATGGATAAATGTATAAATATACTAGAAAGAGAGTAGATAGATAAATGGATAGATGTTTAAACATATAGATGTTAAAGAGATGGATGGAATATAGAGATATGCATTAGATAGATGGATGGATATTCACAACTACATAAATTCCCTATTGCAGGCCTGATTTTATCATACTTTTGAAATGTTTGCTAATCTGATGAGAGAAAATTGTGCTTCCTTTATTAGTAATAAGGTTCAGTAGCATTTAGTATTTAATTTGTACTTCTTAAATCCTGAATAAACTGATCCTATCTTTTGACAATTTTTTCATTAGTGACTTCCTTTGTATTGTGAGGTGATTTTTAAACATAGATTCTAGATACATAGTCATGCACTGTATACGAATTTTCAGTCATTGATGAGCCCCAATTCCACAGTATTCCCATGAAATTATAAAACCATGTTTGTACTGTATCCTTCCTGTGTTTAGATAGACAAATATTCAACACTGTGTTACAGTTACCTACAATATTCAGTATAGTAACACATTGCAGTTGTTTATAACCTAGGGGTAATAGGCTGTATCATGTAGACTAGGTGTGGTAGGCTATACCACCTAGATTTGTGTAAGTACGCTCTGTGAGGTTCACATGAAGTTGATGAAATTGCCTAATGACACATTTTCCAGAACATATTACTATAGTCAAGCACCTTATATATGTTGTGAGATTTTAATGTTGAGGGAACAAAATGATTCAATATTTTTGTGAGCCTTTTGTTTATTATAGCCTTTGAAAAAAAGGAGTTTGTGTATCTCTAAGATTATAACATATCTCTTCTTTCATTATTTTTATATATTTGATGTTGTTCATATTGAGTTATTTAATAGTTCTAAAATTGTAAAGTGTTTGTGTGAGTGTGTGAGATAAAGAGAATTTATCTCTGATTTATTTTGTAGCATGAAACTAAAATATATTATTAATCTATATAATGCTAATAATAATTTGAAAAAAATAGGACTATCTTTTCCATGTTTTATTCTCCCTTAATGTTCTTTTTTTTTTTTAAATGGAGTCTCACTTAGCCACCCAGGCTGGAGTGCAGTGGCTCAATCTCAACTTGCACAGCCTCCATCTCCTAGGTTCAAGCGATTAGACTGCCTCAGCCTCCCAAACAGCTGGAACAGAATAGTCTTGATCTCCTGACTTTGTGACTCACCCACCTCAGCTTCCCAAAGTGTTGGGATTACATGCATGAGCCACTGCACCCAGCCTGCCTTAATTTTTTTAAACATATTTTTCCCATCATCCTAGTTGCTAGTGTTGCAGAAAACAAATCTAGTGACAATTTGATTCTGTGGTTTTGTAGATATGTTTCCAATATGAGGACTTTTTTTGTTATTCTACTACTATTTCTGAATTTCTACAACAATATGTGAGACTTGCTTATGTATTTAGATATTATACTGTCATTTTTTGTTTTTCTTTACTTTTACAGACATATATATTAGTTGATTTTCTAACTATTAATTCCCAATGTACTTTCTAGTTTCTTCTTCTGGAACTATTAATGCAGACATTTTGCAAACTGTGGTTTTAATGTGTATCTTTTCATTTCTACTTGTATTTTTCAAATTCATGCCTACTGGATGGAACTCTGAGAATGTTCTTCAGCAAAAATTTATATTGCATTTTCCTCCTTCGACTGCAAATTTTTTATTAGTTGTTCACTTCCTAAGATTTTGTTTATTTATTTATTTTAAAAAATACTATTTAAGGAAGGCAACATCACATCTTACACTTGAGGATAATTTATGTATTTCTGATGAACTGTAATATGCTCAATTAACTGTGCTTTTTAGGTTTAAAGTTGTTTTTGAATTAGTTAAATTTGCTTCTCCTTTTTATCTATTCACTTTCCTTCAGCATGTGATTATTTACACTGCACTGTGTGAGAATTCCATTAGATCACCTGTTCTCTTTGTCTCCACTCCTCTTCCTCCTCCTCCTTCCTCTGTCTCTTTCCTCTTTCCTCTGTCTCTTTCCTGTTTCCTCTGTCTCTCTGTCAATCTCTCTTCCTTTTCTATGGATCCTGGATGAGACAGGATGTAGGTGGTGCTGACTTTCTCTCTCTCCCTTCTCTCTTTTTTCCTCCTCTTGTCTCTGTCTTTCTCCCCTTTCTTCTCTCCCTCTTCCTTTTTTCCTTATCCTTTTATTATTTCTTTCATTTCCTTTATTATTCTTTCCTTTCTGTGTGTCCATTGACCTCCCTGCCAGATTTTTCTGACTTAACTTCTGCTTTGGGTATAGACAGAATACCTGTATCACTGTGGCCTTGGTCCACAGTGTCTGTTCTTATAGAATATACTTCAAAACAAAAAACATCTGCTTTATATATGCCAGAGCCTTTTTCTTTTCTTTATTTTATTTTAATTTTTTTGAGACGGAGTCCCACTTTGTCTCTCAGGCTGGAGTGCAATGGTACAATCTCTGCTTACTGTAATCTCCACCTCCTGGGTTCAAGTGATTCTCCTGCCTCAGCCTCCTGAGTAGCTGGCATTACAGGCACCCATCAGCATATCCAGCTAATTTTGTATTTTTAGTAGAGATGGCCTTTCTCCATGTTGGTCAGGCTAGTTTCGAATTCCCAAACTCAGGTGATTTTCCTGCCTCATTTTCTTAAAGTTCTGGGATGACAGGAATGAACCACTGTGCCCAGACATCAGATCCCTTTTTAATCTACCAAGAGTCACTTATTTTTTTCAACATTTTTATATCCTGAAAAGTATCTAACATATATGAGGATTTGATGTGGAAGAGGAAAATAAAAATCTACAATATATGATTTTTCTGCTCCCTGGAAGTAAATGTCTAATGTACAAAGTTAGACAAATTGTATGTTTATGAATGGAAGTACTTTGTCCTCTGAGAAGTTGTTTCCTTTCATGAATAAATTTTTGTTTTTAAATATAGTTGTTACTTGCTCTATATAGGATAACTTCATCTCTCTTTTTGAATATAAATGAAATTTGCTTCTATTCTGTTCTATTTAAATAGTGGCACTTAAATTTTAAAGCAGTGGACAATATGAATTCATACATTCATGGTTACCTTCATTTTTTTCTATACCCACATTTTGAGGGCAATAGGATACAAGCATTTGAGATATCACCTTGAAGTTGAAATGCTAAAGGGAGAAATTTAACTTGTGAATATCCAGTAAACTAGAAATGGGCATTCTAAGAAATATCAATGCACTGAGCAACAACAATAAGAAAACCTTGCAAGAATTATGTGAATCTCTGTATTGCTTAGTCTTCACAGTACAGCATAAAATAGGTTCTAGTGATAAAATAATTTGCTGTACTTTACACTTTTTAATATAATTTGATTTCTCCAGGCCATATTATGCTTATCAGAAAGTAGAAGCTATTCTTGGACTCTGCCCAGATGCTACTATGGAGAGAGAGACAATACAGAGTACTGTCAATGGTCCAAACTCGCTTCCTAATTGGATTTCACTCACCAGTGTATCAAACAATTACATAAATAGGAAGCAGTATAAGGCAAAATTGAAATGCTTTTCTAGATTGCTGTTTGCAGTGTGCATCTACCTTCTCTCACTTATTTTCCCAGTACTGCCATGCTTTAATTGTTCCCTTTTACAGATAAAAACTGGAAACAGAGATTCATGACATGATATGACTTGCCAAAGTTCCCCTATATCATAAATCCATTGGCTTCAAGGAAGGGTATAACTAGACGCAAAATAACTAGTGCACAATTAGTGATGGTGGGAAGTTCACTTATCTTTCAGGTCCCTAAACAGCACGCATGTTGGAATGACGCTTAAGCATCCCACAGGCAGAATGTATCAGTAAAAAGTAAAGGAACCCTGTGAAGAGTGATTTGGTTGAATTGAACAACAGTTAAGGAAACATATGCTGATAAATTGGGCATAAAAAGAAATCAATCAAGACCACATAATTTTTTGTGATAAAATAAATCCCTGGATATTCCATAAAATTAAAAGTGGCTTAAGAGGAGTCATGTTCATTGCTTCCTACATGGGCTGGGAAAACCTCTTTTTTTCCACTTTGGCTGCAACTTTGAATCACCTAGCAAGATTTTGCAGAGCCTCATGTGTAAGCTCACCCATGCCCTGTTAAGCCAGAGTCCTAGGGATTAGAATCCTGACCTTAGTATTTTTAAAGCTTTACAAATGGTACTGGCCAGGCATGGTGACTCATTCTTCTCAGTACCACATTGCACTTATTCTAAAACTGACCACATAATTGTTAGTAATTCACACAAAATGGAAATAGTAACAGTCTCTCAAACCACAGTGCAATCAAACTAGAACTCAGGATTAAGAAACTCACTCAAAACTAAACAACTACATGGAAATAGAACAACCTGCTCTTGAATTTATACTGTGTAAATAACAAAATTAAGGCAGAAATAAATAAGTTATTTGAAACCAATCAGAAGAAAGACCCAACGTACCAGAATTTCTGGGGCACAGCTAAAACAGCATTAAACTGTTGCCTTGGTTGGCTCTGGGTGGATGGCTAGTTAGCCAAAGATGGGTAAGATTCCTCAGAGAAGTGACAACTTAAACAGGCACAGTCACAAAGGGGCCATTAGAAGCTAAGGTAGAGTTCATTTTGTGTGTTTCATGGCAGGAGAGAAGCTCCTGACCTAAAAGGATCTAACTCAATGCTATACATTCACCATGAGCTGACATGCCAGCCTGTTGTCAAACACCAAGTAAAAGTATAAAGGCATTCTTAAAGACTTTCCTTAAATGGCTCCACAACATACTTGATTAACTCTTCCACGTTGACATTCAGCTACAAGGTAATAGATATATTTAAGTAAGTCTAGTAAATAAGCTCATAGAAACACCTATTGGATTAAGTCAAAAATCAGAAAAATAGGAAGGAAAAAAAGGAAAGAAAAAACAAACCAAAAATAGCATAATTCTAAAAGTAATAGTAACTTAGATGCTTAAAGTAGTGGTGTTGCTTTCTATTAAACTGTTATTTATAAAAAGCAACAAATGGTGAGAAAATGAAGAAGGAAATTAATAGCAATAATACTAAAACAAAATCTTATAATTTGTAGTTGCCATATAATAAAGTTAATTTTGCTGTATTGTGTGCTGTTTAATATAATACTTTCCGAGCTCTATTTTAGGCAGCATATTAAACCTCCTTCCTGTAAACTATTTAACTATTATCTATCCTCCTGACATTCTTAGCAAAGTTTCCAGGCATCTAGCAATTTCTGGTTTTCTTGCAATGTCGCAGAGCTGATAGAAACTGTGGAATGTGTTTCTCAAAATGTAGTCATGTCCCAAGACATGTCAAAAGTTGATGTTTTTATTCTGGCTTCTGTACCTGCTGCTGTGAGCAGAAGCCATTGATTTCCTGCCTGTTCCTTGCTGGTAGAAAAAGTAAAATAGCAATAAGCTGAAGTCAGCAGTTAGGAAGAAACTGAAGTCAGCAGTCAGGTGACTAGCTAACATCTGTTGCCTTGCTAGAGCAAGGCTGAGGCCTAGCAAAATAACTGCTGTTCTGCAACTAGTATCTATGTTATCTATAAACTTTGAGAATGCAGCAGAGAAATGTTCTTCCTCTGACCCAGGAACTTGACCCCATTCACGTACTGCATGTTTGCACAATCCAACCCCGGCCTTAGAGTTGCATCTGCCATCAAATGATTTACTGTCTTTGTTCAACTTCTCCAACTTTGCTGTAACCCTTCCTCTTTTCCTCCTTCTATACGTGCCAAATGTGAACTGGAAAATCAATGAAAGCCAAAGACTGTAAGATCAAATGTCCAGCCAATGGACAATAACTCAGTTTCACTTCTGCTCCCCTTCAGAGTTATATGTCTTTAAAAAGGAAAGAGAGCTCGGTTTTTGGGATGCAAGTCTGCCAATGCTCCATGGCCAAAGGAAGGAGTCTCTTCCTTCCTCACTCTGCTGTCTGAGGTATTTTGTACACAGTTTGTACTGCAACATTTCTGGTTCCCTGACTGGGAAGTGAAGTTTAGTTTGGCAGACAACAGGGGCAGCCCCTTAGCTGGCTTTTGTCTGCCTTGCAAAGTATCCACAGAGTGATCGTCGGAGTGAGATCTGGCAATTGTTCTGTGGTGGATCAATGCCATGGCTGAACACTGGGAAGGAAGCGACACTTGGTGAGGTCCAGACAACTAGAAAATGTTAGGATCGATTTTGAGAAATAGCCCACTCCATATGAGTGGAAGTGTGGCCTGATCACCTATGGTGTGCAGGTCTTGGCAGCTTGGTCTTGGTTTTGTTTTAACTTGGTTGAAGGGAGAGAGGTGAGTGGCACACAAGGGAAACCCATCTCACTAGGAATCATGCTAAAATATTTCAAGAAAGGGTACAGTGGTGACTATGGGGTCTCTATCACTCTAGGGAAATTATGCACCCTGTGTAAAATAGATTGGCCTACTTTAAGGGTAGGGTGACCAGCAGAAAGAAGTCTACACAGGTCTTTAGTTTCTAAAGCGTGGCATAAGCTTACAGGCAACATAGGACATTCAGACCAGTTCCCCTGCACAGATAGCTGGCTACAGCTAGTGTTAAATCCCCACAGTGGTTGAGAGGACAAGCTGCAGCAGTGCTAGTGGCAAAGGAAAATAAGTGATAGAGTTGAACTGCTAACCCTAAAGACATGGGAATGCTGGCTGCACAAGTGTGTTTGGGAGTTGCCAGGCTCAGCAGCTGAGATAGGGCAAAGAGTGTAAGAAAAAGCTGCTAAGCTAGTGTAACAGCAAGTGAAATGATGAACTTAATCAAAAAGAAGAAGAGAGAGCACACACACACAAAGGAAATAAAAACTTAAGGAAAACAAAACAAAACAAAGCAAAGCAAAACAAAACAAAACAAAACAAAAACAAAACAAAAATAAACCACTGCAGCCCTGTCTGGCTGCTCATTGGAAAATGCTCATAGCTCAATCTGAACTCAGCATAAAGGAAAGATCAGCTGTGCTGAGAGCTTCAGAAACAAGTGGGGTTTGCAGGTATAAACACCAACTAACTGCTAGAGATAGCAAACCAATTTTTTGTAAATAAAGATGCTGTGAGTTGCAGAGAAAACCATAAAGAGAATGAGCAGCAAGCCAAGTGGAATGCTGATTTATTGGCAACAGCCATAGGAAGACCCCTCAGAGAGGGCAGAGAAAGGGAGGCCTAAGTAACAAAATTCAGTCTAGTTGTTTGCATCTGCAAAAACCATGTGCCTATTTCAAAGAAATAGGACACTAAAAGAACAAGTGCCCTCAGTTAAAGAAGAAGCAGGGAAGCTCAGAGCAAGAGGCCTTGAAAAATCAAGAAGGAGCCTTGTTCAAACTGGCAGAAGGGTTGCTGTACTGATGGGGACTGGGCTCGTCCACCCCCAAGGAGCTTATGGTCAGGATAACAGTAGGGGACAGAAACATTGATTTCCTTGTAGATACCAGGGCTGAGCATTCAGTAGTAACTCTGCCAATAGCCCACTTGTCCAGAAAAATAGACATTATTGAAGCAACTCGAATTTCAGCAAAACAGGCATTCTCCTTACCATGAAATTGCTCTGTAGGAGAGCATGAAGTTATACATCAGTTTTTGTACATGACAGGCTGCCCAGTGCCCCTGTGAGGAAGGAACCTGTTAAGTAAATTAAAAGCCACCGTCACCTTCACCAACAAGGGTTCCTTACAGTTGAAACTGCCTCAGGCAGGAGTCATAATGGATTTCAAGGTCCCATGGAAAGAAGAGTGGAGACTTCCTGATTGAAACAGTCCAGGAAATAAGGCCAGCCCTGGCTAAGCAATGGCCACAAGTTTGGGCAAAAGACACCCCTAACCCCAGGACTGGCTGTAAACCTGGCCCTGGTAGTTATAGAAGTAACGCCAGGGGCACAGCCAATTAGGCAAAAATGGTACCCAGTCCTGAGGGAAGCCCTTAAATGTATCCAAGTCCATGTCAAGTGTCTGAAAGCCTTCAGAATCATAGTTCCTTGTCAGTCTCCTTGGAATACACCTTTTCTGTCCAGGCCCAAGGCAGGTACAAAGGACTACCAACTAATGCAGTATTGGCATCTGGTCAACCAAGCAACAGTGACTTTACACATAACAGTGCCCAGCCCCTATACATTGCTAGGACTGCTTCCAGCTGAAGCTAGCTGGTTCACTTGCTTGGACATAAAAGATACTTTCTTCAGTATCTTGCTAGCCCCTGAGAGCCAGAAACTGTTTGCATTTCAGTGAGAAAATCCAGGGTCAGGTGTAACCACTCAGTGCACCTGGACTTGCCTTCCTTAGGGATTAGAAAATTTCCCAACCATCTTTGGGGAGGCACTAGTATGAGACCTTCAAAGGTTTTCTGCCAGGGAACTAGACTGTGTGTTTCTTCAGTACATGGATAATCTTTTGCTGCTCTATCCAGGAAAGATGGCACAGCCTAGGACTGGAAAAAAAGTTAGCAGCTTGCCATTACTGAACACTCGGTGACAGATATGAGAATTCTTGGGGCCACAGGATTTTGTAGACTTTGGATCCCTAACTTTGCAGTTCTAGCCAAATCTCTGTGTAAGGCAACAAGTTGGGGGGTGGAGAGTCATTTAAATGGAACCCCTAATAACAACAGGCCTCCTTCCAGTTGCAAGAAAACTAATCTCTGCCCAGGCCCTTGTAGTGCCAGAGTTGACAAAGCCTTTCACCCTGTATTTATCTGAACAAGAAAAGATAGCAGTGGCAGTCCTCACTCAGACAAGAGGCTATGGCCTCAACCAATGGCATACCTGTTCAAACAACCAGACGGGGTATCCAAATGATGGCCCCCATGCCTATGGGCAGTAGCAGCCACTGCTCTGCTGGCATGGGTAGTGGACAAGGTTACCCTAGGACAGAATGTAATTAAAAAAGTCCCCCATGATATAGTAACCCTAATGAATACAAAGGGCTACAATTGGCTTACAAATGTCTGAGTAAACAAGGACCAGGGCTAGCTGCATAAAAACCTATGAATAACCATTAGAAACCCTAAACCCTGCACAATCTTACTCCCAGTATTCGAGGACCCTGTAACTCGTAACTGTTTAAAGGTGCTGGACTCAGTCTACTCTAGTCAACTGCACCTGTGGTGCCAACTGTGGGCACAGGCAGACTGAGAATTGTATATGAATGGGAGAAGTTTTGTCAGTCCTCAGGGAGAATGGTGTGTTGGATATGCAGTTGTAACTCTAGACAAAACTATAGAGGTTAAGCCTCAAGGTATCCCTGCTTAACAAGTTAAACTAATTGCCCTAACTCCTGCCTTAGAACTGAGAAAAGGGAAAAATATTAACATCATTACTGACTCTTGGTATGCTTTCCTCACTCTCCAAGCGCATTGGCATTATACAAAAAACAGAGCCTGCTTAACTGTGGGGATAAAGAAATAAAACATGAGCAAGAAAATTTGCAACTATTAGAGGCAGTGTAGAAACCTGGAAAGTCACAGTCATACACTGCTGGGAACATTAGCAGAGTTCCACCACAATAGCACAACAAAATGTCCACATGGATGCAGAGTCCCAGAGAGCAACCTCTATTCCTTACCTGGCATCAGTCACAGCTTGCTTGCTGCCCCAGGCTCCTGACCTTGTGCCAATCTGCTTTGAGGAGAAGAAAAATTTTCTCCTAACTGAGAGTGAACAAGATGTAGAAGAAGGGTTAATATGGCTACCTGATGGACAGGTTGCAGAATCACAGCTGCTGTGACCTACAGTGGTGCCAGCCATTCACAAAACCACTTATCTTGATCAGGAGTCCCTTGAAAGACTGATAGGTCAATACTTTTACATCTCTTATATGTCCACACTAGACAAAACAGTAATGCAGGACTGTGTAACATGCAGGTAACAAAATACCAGGCAAGGATCAATGATCTCACCATGAATCCAGGCCTATGGGAGGGCTCCCCTTAAAGATTTGCAGGTGGACTTCACCAAGATGCTGAAGTGTGGAAGTAACAAATATCTGCTAGTTCTGGTATGTATGTATTCTGGATGGGTAGAAGCTTACCCTATATAGAATAAAAAGGCATTTTTATGTGCTTTTAAGAGACATCATTCCCTATGTTTGGACTGCCTTTACAAATGTGCTCAGACAACAGGGCTGCATTTATAGCTGACCTAGTAGGGAACACAGCAAAGATTTTAGGAATCAACTGAAGATTGCCCACCACATGCCAACCCCAGAGTTCAGGTAAAGTGGAGCACATAACTCAGACAATTAAGACAATTAAGAATAGCTAAGGGAAAGCATGTCAGGAGATGGGATTAAAGTGGGTTCAGGTCCTCCCTATGGTTTTGTTTAAGATTAAAGCCACTGATTGTAAGAAAACTGGATATTTCCCATACGAGATCCCATAAGATAGGCCTCCTACCATTCTTTGAGGTCTCCCAGGGACCCACTGGGAACTCAGAGAAGCTGAATTACATCAGCAACTATGAACCTTAGAAAAAGTAGCAAAAAAATGTATCAACATGGGTTAATGAAAGACGCTCCATTAGCTAATTCTCCCCAGTTCACCCTCTTCCCCTAGGTGACTGAGGTGGAACAAAGATTGGAATGTGACTCCCTTGTGGCCAAGGTGGAAAGAACCCCAGACTATCATCTTAACCACTCAAACTGCTGTGAAGTTTGAAAAAGTTCCTTCATGGATATGCCACAGCCATGTGAAATCTGCAGCACCTAAGACTTGAGAAGTGAGATCACACCTTCACAACTCATGTAAAATCACCTTAAGGAAAGCTGTGGCAATTAGCCCCACACCAGTTCCACCCCAGAAGCTGTTTGGTCTGTTCATGGCAGAAACATGAGGACTCCCAACCTGGGACAAGTACTTTGGAATACTCCTTACGATCCTCTATCTTCTTTACACCTTAAAACTTGAAGCAATCTAAGTCATGAGGAAAAAAATTGCCATGATAAACAGTAAAAAAATTTCAAATGCCACACATGTAAATATTGAATACAAATTATCCAGAGATGGGTTCTATAACTTCAAGACTTATATCATCTCTCTCAAAATCTAGTACCTCAGAGGTGTAAAAAAGCTAATGATGGGTAGGTGCAATGGCTCATGCCCATAATTCCAGGACTTTGGAAGGGCAAGGCAGGTGAATCACTTGAGGTCACGAGTTTGAGACTAGCATTGCCAACATGGTGAATCCCTGTTTCTACTGAAAATGCAAAAATTCATCCATCATGGTGGCATGGTCCTGTAACTCCAAACACTGGGGACGCTAGGGCAGGAGAATTGCTTGAATCCAGTAGGTAGAGGTTGCAGTGAGCTGAGATTGTGCCACTGCACTCCAGTCTGGGCAACAGAGTGAGATTCTGTCTCAAATAAATAAATAAATAAATAAATAAATAAATAAATAAATAAATAAACAAACAAACAAACAAACAAACAAAAAACTAATGATACCAACATGGCAAGAAAATGATAAAATGGAAGTCATTTCAGGTACGTCATCAGAGCCAATTAAGAAGCTTTACTTGCTGTTGAGAGAATAAAATAATGATCTCATGATGACTCCCCAGTTTACTCTGATGAAAATGTCTAATTGAAAGACCAGTATTTAGCCCCTTCTTAAATATGTATTTTAACATAATGTGAATTAATTCAAGGAGTTTGGAGGACATTCTTGCCATCAAAGACTTCTTCAGGCTGTACCCTAATAATATAAATGAAAACTGATCCTTTCACTGAAAAATCATATACAGATACTGATGATAATTCTTGTATTTTCTCAACATGTTGAGAAAATAATGTTATATTTCCAACATTGTTATCTGATTTTTCGAGGATGATGAACCTGTGGGATTCATATTACTGAACAATCAAATGACATCCTTTCAAATAGAGAATTTTAGAATTTTCACATTTAAATATCCTTCAAATAACTATATATGACAAAAATGGAATTGTGTTCATAAAAATTATAAAAGAACATAAAAGTGGCACTAAAATATTTATATGGGAATAACTAACATGAAATTTATATTAGTTAAAAGAGTGAGGGGAAGATCCAAGATGGCCGAGTAGACAGAACTCCAATGCACAACACCCAGCGAGAGAGATGCAGAAATCTAGAGATGTCCTAGCACTAATCAAAGTACCAGGTGCATTTCAATGGGTCTGGTGTGATGGTGAGCAAAGCTCACTCAGGACAGACCAAGGCAGGGAGGGGTGCTGCTTCACCCAGAAAGTGCATCTGACCAGCGAGTTGGAGGCTACCCCTCTGGAACTCTGGTCCAGATATACTGCTTATCCCAAAGCTTCAGCAATACATAGAACAGGGGATCTTTGCCAATGAAGCTCTGGGATTACAAGCATATTGTTGAATAAGAGTCTGCAGATTGAGCTATAGCCCTCTCCCCCGACCCGGAGAGAGAGGTAGCTGTAAGTGGAAGCAGCTTGGTGGGCCCCTACCCCATGATGAAAGAGAGAGGAAGCTGAAAGGGGGAGACTGTTGGGTGTGGCTGGGCAGTTCCCTATCCTACCCTACAAATCCCAGGGGGCTGAAACTCTGACTCTAGTGGGTTGCGTAGCCAGTGCCACAGTCTGAGATGAATGCTGAATGATCCAGCCTAGTGAAGGAAGAACACAACCCACCAGTAGAGGGGTGGGACTGAGTTACATGATTTAACAAAAAACACAGAAAGTCAACGTAGCAATTGGACAGCGTTCTTGATAACCCAGCAGCGCCTACAGGTCAGCAGAAGAGGCAGGCCTAATCTCCCACTATAAACAAAAAAGACATAGGAAGCTTCCCTAGTAAACTGAAGGAGTCCCTAGAAACCCACTAGCACCTCCACAGACAGACAAGCATCCTCATCAAACAGCACCCTGACATTACAGCCAGGTAAATCCACAAAGATGGGAAAAAAACAAGTGCAAAAAAGTTGAAACCATCAAAGACCAGAACACCTCTTCTCCTTCAAGGAATCACAACTCCTCAACAACACAGGAGCACAATTTGACTGAGAAGGAGTGTGAAGAATTGACGGAAATAGGATTCAGAAGGTGGATAATAACAAATCTTTCTGAGCTAAAGGAACACATTCTAACTCAATGCAAAGAAACCAAAAACCTTGAAAAAAGGTTAGACAAAATGCTAACTAGAATAATCAGCCTAGAGAATAACATAAACGACTTGATGGACTTGAAAAACACAGCACGAGAACTACATGAAGCAAACACAAGTTTTAATAGCTGCATTGATCAAGCAGAAGAAAGGATATCAGAGATTGAAGATGAACCCAATGAAGTAAAAAGAGAAGGCAAGACAAGAGAAAAAAGAGTGAAAAGAAAGAAACAAAGCTTCCAAGAAATATGGAATTTTGTGAAAATACTTAATCTACTCTTGATCGGTGTAAATGAATATGATGGGGAGAATGAGTCCAAGCTGGAAAACACACTCCAGGATATTACCCAGGAGAACTTCCCAAGCCTAGCAAGGCAGACCAAATTTCAAATTCAAGAAATACAGAGAACTCCACAAAGATATTCTTAAAGAAGAGCAACCCTAAGGCACATAATTGTCAGATTCACCAGGGTTGAAATGAAGGAAAAATGCTAAGGGCAGTCAGAGAGAAAGATCAGATCACCTACGGAGGGAAGCCAATGAGACTTACATCAAATCTGTCAGCAGAAACCCTACAAGACAGAAGAGAGTGTAGGCCAATATACAGCATCCTTAAAGAAAAGAACTTTCAATCCAGAATCCAATATCTAGCCAAATTAGGCTTCGTAAGTGAAGAAGAAATAAAATCCTTTGCAGACAAGCAATTATTGAGATATTTTTTCACCAACAGATCTGCCCTGCAAGAGCTCCTAAAAGAAACATTAAGTATGAAAAGGAACAAGTACCAGTCACTGAGAAAGCAAACCAGTTAGCAAAGGCCAAAAATGCAATGAAGAAAATAAATCAACTAATGGGAAAGAAAGCCAGCCAGTAACAAAGTGACAGGATCAAATTCACAAATAACAATATTAGCATTGAATGTAAATGGCCTAAACACTCCAATCAAAAGACACAGACTGGAAAACTGGATAAAAAGTCAGAACCGATCAGTATGCTGTATTCAGAAAACTCATCTCACATAAAATGACACACATAGACTCAAAATAAAGGGATGGAAGAAGATTTATGAAGCAAATGGAGAATTAAAAAAAGCAGGGTTTGCAATGCTAGTCTCTGATAAAATAGACTTCAAACCAACAAAGATCAAAAGAGACAAAGAAGAACACTACATAATGATAAAAGGATTAATCCAATAGGAAGAACTGACTATCCTAAATATATATGCCTCCAACAAAGGAGCTCCCAGATACATAAAGCAAGTTCTTAATGACCTAAAATGAGATTTAGATTCCCACACAATAGTGGGAGACTTCAACACTCCACTGTCAATATTAGGCAGACCAACAAGACAAAAAATTAACAAGGATATCAGGGACTTGAATGCAGAGCTGGACCAAGTGGATCTAATAGACATATATAGAACACTCCACCCCAATCCACAGAATATATGTTGTCCTCAGCACCACATTTCACTTACTCTAAAATTGACCACATCATTGGAAGCAAGTCACTCATCAGCAAATGCAAAAGAACAGAAATCATTACAAACAGTCTATCAGACCACAGCACAATCAGACTAGAACTCAGGATCAAGAAACACACTCAAACCCAAACAATCACTTGGAAACTGAACAACTTGCTTCTCAGTGTCGACTGGATAAACGATGAAATGAAGGCAGAAATAAAGATGTTCTTTGACACCAACCAGAATCTCTGGGACACCTTTAAAGCAGCATTGAGAGGGAAATTTATAGCAATATTTGCCCACCAGAGAAGAGAAGAAAAATCTAAAATCATCACCCTATCATGAAAATGGAAAGAGCTAGAAGAGGAAGATCAAAAAAATTCAAAAGCTAGCAGAAAACAAGAAATAACTAAGATCAGAGCAAAACTGAAGGAGATAGAGACACAAAAAAAAAACCTTCAAAAAATCAATAAATTCAGGAACTGGTTTTTTGAAAAGATCAACAGAATAGACAGACCACTAGCCAGACTGATAAAAAAGAAAAGGGAGAAGAATAAAATAGATGCAATAAGAAATGATAAAGGGGATATACGACTGATCTCACAGAAATACAAACTTCCATCTGACATTACTACAAACAAATCTAGTCACATAAATCAGTAAACCAGGAAGAAATGGATAACTTCCTAGACACTTGTACTCTACCACGGCTAAGCCAGGAGGAATTTGAAACCCTGAAGAGACCAATAACAAGGGCTGAAGTAGAGGCAGTAATCAGTAGCCTACTAACGAAAAAAAGTTCAGGTCCAGACGGGTTCACAGCCAAATTCTACCAGATGTACAACGAGGAGCTAGTTTCATTCCTTCTGAAACTCTATCAAACAATACAAAAGGAGAGAATCATCTCTAACTCATTTTATGAGACCAACATCATCCTGATACCAAAACCCGACAGAGACTCAAATAAAAAAGAGAACTCAGGCCAATATCCATGATGAACATCAATGCAAAAATCTTCAATAAAATATTGGCAAATAGATTGCAACAGCACATCAAGAAGCTTATCCATCACAAACAAGTAGGCTTCATCCTGAGGATGCAAGTTTGGTTCAACATACCAAGTCGATAAACATAATTTACCACATAAACAGAACCAAAGACAAAAACCACGATTATGTCAATTGATGCAGAGAAAGCGTTTGACAAAATTCACCAATGCTTTATGCTAAAAACTCTCAATAAACTAAGTATTGACAGAACATATCATAAAATGATAAAGCTATATATGACAAACCTACAGCCAATATCATGCTGAATGAGCAAAAGCTGGAATAATTCCCTTTGAAATCAGGCAATAGACAAGGATGCCCTCTCTCTGCACTCCTATTCAATTTAGCACTGGAAGTTCTAGCCAGAGCAATCAGGCAAGAAAAAGAAATAAAACATATTCAATTAGGAAAGGAGAAAGTCAAATTGTCTCTATTTGCAGATGACATGATTTTTCTATCTAGAAGACCCCATTGTCTCAGCCCGAAATCTTCTCAAACTGATAAGCAAATTCAGCAAAGTCTCCGGATACAAAATCAATGTGCAGAAATCACAAGCATTTCTATTATCAATAACAGACTAACAGAGAGCCAAATCAAGAGCGAACTCCCATTCACAATTGCTATAAAGAGAATAAAATACCTGGGAATACAACTTACAAAGGATGTAAAGGACCTCTTCAAGGAGAACTACAAACCACTGCTCAAGGAAATACGAGAGGACACAAACAGATGGAGAAACATTCCATGCTCATGGTTAGGAAGAATCAATACCATGAAAATGGCCATGCTGCCCAAAATAATTTATAGATTCAAAGCTATCCCCATCAAGCTACCAATGACCTTCTTCACAGAACTGGAAAAAACCACTTAATACTTCATATGGAAATACAAGAGAGCCTGCATTGCCAAGACAATCCTAAGCAAAAAGAACAAACCCAGAGGCATCCCACTGTTGGACTTCAAACTACAGTACAAGGCTACCATAATCAAAACAGCATGGTACCAGTACCAAAACAGAGATATAGACCAATGGAACAGAACAGAGGCCTCAGAAGCAACACCACACATCTACAACTATCTGATTTTTGACAAACCTGACAAAAACAAGCAATGGGTAAAGGACTCCATGTTTAATAAATGGTGTTGTGAAAACTGGATAGCCTGTGGAGAAAGCAGAAACTGGACCCCTTCCTGTCATCTTACACTAAAATCAACTCCAGATGGATTAAAGATTTAAACATAAAACCTAACACCATAAAACCACTAGAAGAAAACGTAGGGAAAACCATCTAGGACATAGGCAAAGGCAAGGACTTCTGGACGGAAACATAAAAAATAATGGCAACAAAAGCCAAGATAAGCAAAAGGGGTATAATTAAAATCCAGAGCTTCTGTACAGCAAAAGAAACCATCATTAGAGTGATCCGGAAACCAACAGAATGGAAAAATTTTTTGCAGTCTACCCATCTGATAAAGTGCTAATATCTAGAATCTACAAAGAACTAAAATAGATATAGAAGAAAAAAACAAACAACCCCGTTCAAAAGTGGAGGAAGGATATGAACAGATACTTTTCAAAAGAAGACATACATGAGGCCAACAAACATATGAAAAAATGCTCATCACTGGTCATTAGAGAAATGCAAATCAAAACCAGTATGAGATAGCACCTCACGCCAGTTAGAATGGTGATCATTAAAAAATCTGGAGACAACAGATGCTGGAGAGGATGTATAGAAATACTACAGATTATCATATGTTGATTTTGTGTCCTGCAACTTTACTGAATTCATGTATCAGTTTGAATAGTTTGTTTTTTGGTAAGGTCTTTATGTTTTTTGAAATACAAGATTGGGTCATCTGAAACCAGGACAGTTTGACTTCTTCCTTTCCAATTAAATACCCTTTATTTATTTCTCTTGTGTAATTACTCTGGCTAGGACTTCCTGTACTATGTTGAATAAGTCATGAAAGCAGGTATCCTTGTCTAGTTAGGTATTACAGGAAAGGCTTTCAGTTTTTCCCTGTTCATTGTGATGCTAGCTGTGGGTTTGTTGTATATGGCCTTTATTGTTTTGAGGTATGTTTCTTCCATACCCAGTTTGCTAAGCATTTTTATTGTAAAGGAATGTTGAATTTTATTGAATGCTTTTTCAGCATCTATTGAACTGATATGCTTTTTGTCTGATTCTATTAATGTGATATATCATATTTATTGATTTGCATATGTTGAACCATATTTACATGTTTTGGTATGAATCCCACTTAATTATGATGAATGCATTTTTAATGTATTATTGAATTTAATTTTGCAGTATTTTGTTGAGGAATTTTGTATTTATGTTCATTAGTGATACTGGCCTGTAATTTTCTTTTGTCTGTTGTGTTTTTGTCAGGTTCTGGTATCAGGATAATGCTGACCTCATAAAATGAGTTTGGAAGTATTTTCTCTTCAAGTGTTTGAAATACTTTGAATAGAATTGTGGTTGGGTCTTATTTAAGTATTTTGTGAAATTCATCAGTGAAACCATCAGGTCCTGGCTTTTTTGTTTTTTTTTTTTTTTTGGTGGAAGACTGCTATTGTGTCTGTCTTGTTACTTGCTACTGCCCTGTTCAGGTTTTCTATTTCTTTCTGGTCGTGTCAGTTTGTATGTGTCTAGGAATTTATTTGTTTCTTCTCAGCTTTCCACCTTATTTGCATATCTTTGCTCATAGCAGTCTCTAATGATCCTTTAAATTTCTGTGGTATCTGTTAAAATCTCTCCTTTGTCATATCAGTTAAAATGTCTCCTTTGTCGTATCTGTTAAAATGTCTCCTTTGTCGTATCTGGTTTTGTTTGGGTCCTCTCTCTTTTTTCTTGGTTAGTCTATGAGTATACCACCATGAAATTGCCTGTTTTCATACGGTTTATTCTTTCTGAGAGTATTTGGCCAGGTTAGGGAAATGGCTTGTGCCTTTTAACCAAGGACCCATAGCAGTTCAACCAAATTTATTTGGAGTTTGATAATTTTATAGATTAAGTGATATTATCACAATGTTAGAGATTATGAAACTAATTTAAATAAATGTAATAGCTTTGTTGCAGGCTAGATTGATTTCTGAAGTGATTTTTAAAAATACATTAAACACCTGTGAAATATAAGAGGCAAAATGATTTCTCAGTTAAAAAGAATCTACTTCTTAAAAGCTTTCTGAAGATTTAACAATCATCTAAATTATTTGACCTAAGATTTAATAATTATTTCTAGAAGCATCTAATTGAGAAGGTTGTATCTGGAATGTGCCAGAACTCTTCATTTTCTGGCTAGCCATTTAGTATGCCAATGAGCAAGTGTTTATTGAGTAGCCACTATGAGTGTGTATTTGGAGAACAAGGAATATAATAGTCCACCTCTATGACAGTGGTCCCTTAAGACTGTAGTGCCATATCTTTCCTGTGCCTTTTCTATGTTTAGATATATTTAGACACAGAGATACCATTGTATTATAGCTACCTACAGTATTCAGTATAATCACATGCTGTATAGGTTTGGAGCCTGGGAGTGATAAGCTGTACCTTATAGCATAGGTGTAGTAGGCTATACCATCTAGGTTTGTGCAAGTCACTCTATGATGTTCTCACAACAGTGAAATCACAACGATGCATTTCTCAGACTGTATCTCACCGTTAAGTGATACGTTACTGTATAAACTTGCTTCTCTCAAGATCACTTTTATATAGGGGAAGTCAGATAATAAACATATAATCAAATAACAAGGTTATTTTAATATTCTGTGACTATGTATTTGAAAAAATCCAGTATAATGTTTAGCAAGTACAAATTTTAAAATAAATTAAATTTACTTGAGATTAAAGAATCCATGTTGTTTCTTTTCAGCCATTCAGACTGGGCTGAGGTACTGAGTTCATGCTCCCTACCTGCTGTGTCCTGAATAATTTGTGTGTCACTGGAGTAATATTTCTTGTGCTACTGCCCTTGAGAAACTTGTCATTTTGTAGTGAAAGAATATATGAAACCTTTAGAGAGCAGTGACTGAGGTGTGTAATCAAGTGTTAAAGGGGATGGTGTAGATGTATAAAGACAAGACTATGAGACTTGAGGTCATGAAGAGGCACGACAATTGGGAAGGTGTTTTCTTGGAGTTGTTAAGGCAGACCACTGATTATAAAAGTATGATCCCCAGACCAGTCACGTGAACATCACCCGTGAACCAGTGAGAAATGTCATGGGTCAGGTGTCACCCCAGACTTGCTAAATCAGAAACTTTGGTGGAGGAGCCTGGAAATGTGTGTTTTGGCTGGTTCCTCAGGTAATTCTGATGCTTGCTAGTTTGGGAACTACTGCTCCAGGCATTGGGGGCACATGGGAGAATAAATGTTCTGTCGCGGCCTGGGGAGCAACATGAGCAAAGGCAGGAAAGCAGAGCTCCTGTGATTGACTTCTGCCAGAGCCCAGAGAGGGGATGAGTTGGCACAAACAATTCTGAGTAGAAGCCGGTTTCACAGAGAGCAGAGGTTAGTTTAAAGCCAGTCAGCTAGCATGACAGTTCAGTTCAAACAACAGTTTGGATACAATGATAATGCTCAATTACTCCTTTATTTTTAAAGAAAAGTTTTTGGGTTTTTAAATTGTCATTACCCATTTTTGTACCAGTAATTTTTGTGTGTTGTGCTGTGAAGTAGTTTTGCTACAGACTATAAAGATTGAAATTATTTTTCTTATTTTAAGAATGTAAGAAGATGGTTAAAATTTTGTCTTTTAATTCTCATTTCATATATTAGCCTGTTGGTGTTCTACATTGATTGTAATAGGAAAAGTAAAAACAGCATAAATATTCAAAATAGGTGTTTAATTGATAGCTTAAATAAAGTATGGCGAGTTACAGAACTACATATAATTATGTCCTGCAAGACAATGATCAACACATAAATGCTAATAAAATATATTATTGTGGTTGTTTTGGATGTGGGATTTATAGGTACATTTATATTGCTAATGTAAACACTGTTTTCTTCAACAAGAAAGAAACAGAAAAATTATTTTAAAGGCATCTGGAAATTTTTTTGTTATGGAAGGTTTTGCCCCAACTTCTGTTTTTGTGCAAAGGATAATGAACATTTAGTCTCCATCTATGAATCCTCTATTATTGGCAATTTCCATTGTTCCCCTCAATAATATTAGTCATTTATATTGTCACATAGGAAGTTGATGGCTGAACTGGAATATAGAAAAGCACACAGTTCAGTTTTGGTCTCATTAGGTTTACAAATTAATTTATTTTCCTTAAATTTACCATATATCTAGTATGTACTTAACACTTGCTAAGCATCAGACATAGATTCAGCTGTAATGGAGCTTTGAATCTAAATGGGGCAAAAATAGTAAGCAACTAATTAGACCATAATTATTGAAATCAGTTATGTAAGTGCTAAAAGGAAAGGGCAGTGTACCATGAGTGCATGTAGTTAGAGTACATGATCTCCTCTGGGGGTTTGGAAAAGGTTCCCCGAGACAGTAGAATTTAAGCTAAGGCACAAAGAATGACTGGAGTTGGCTAAATAGAAGGGAGAGGAAGGAAGTGATGGAAAGGCTCCCATGTGGAGGAGGAGGATGGAGAAGTGCTGAGGGATTGTCATGCAAGGCCTTTTGGGATGTGTATGAGGATTTAGGACTTCATGCTGCAAGCAATGCGAAGTTATTGAAAGGTTTGGAGGAGATTTGATAATATATATTTTGAATGAATTTTCATAGTATTGTTGACTCCATTGAAAATATCAGTGGAGTGAAATTTCAGTCTCCTTGGTTGATTTATACCTCTCCAAAACACCAGCTCACTTCTTTGATGGTTTGTCCTGTCCGTATCAACTGATGACTTAACACATATCTTAATGCAATGGCTCAACATTTTAAAATTGAAGCAAAAACTTTATATATCTATATTTGTGGAGCATCAAGGAATAAAGTTTTGCTGGAAACTTTTTACATTTTTAACTTTTTTTGTTAGATTCAGGGGTATATGTGCAGGTTTTTTACATGGGTCTATTGCATGATGCTGAAGTTTGACAGTTGATCCCATCCTCCAGGTAGCGAACATAGTACTCAATAGGTAGTTTTTCTGTTCATGTCGTTTGCCCACTTTTTAATGTGGTTATTTGTTTTTTGCTTGTTGATTTGTTTAAGTTCCTTATCGATTCTGGATATTAGATCTTTTTTGGATGCATAGTTTGTGAATATTTTCTCCCGTTTTCTTGGTGGTTGTTTCAAGGCTCTCTAGAGGGACAGAACTAATAGGATGTGTGTATAAACCATCACAGGTTTACCCCTTGTCAACTTGAACCCATACACATCTCCTGATATCATACATAATCTTCAAATAAAGATAATAATAAGGTCACAATTATGCCTAACATAATACAACTATCCTTTGTAAAACAGGCAGTGCACCAATCCCCAACCCAAATACTATTACATAACGTTAACAACACTTAAATGCCGATATGAAGTCAGTAAATCTTATGTCACATGATAAAAGGAAATGAAGTATTTTCTTAGTACAAGTGTATACATGCACAAACCTGTTTTTAACAAAAGAGGAGGAAATACTCATGATAGTTACAGCCCTTGTTTCTGTAGCTGGGCACGTGGTCATAGCTGGCATTGATGACTGTCTTCTGTTGCTCATTCTGTATTTCCTTTGCCTTCAGCAAGCACCTCAGCAGGTAGTGTTTTGTCTGTTTGTTTTTGTTTTTGTTTTTGTTTTTCCTGGTGGAGTGACCCAAAACTTCATTCCTGCAGAGTGTGGACCATTTGTAGTCCTGCCTGGATTGGGCTGTTGTAGTTTTCCATTGACTTTAATCACAGAGCATGGTAATACTAAGAGATGTCCTAATGGATCTCTTGTATTCCATGCATACTTTTCCTTACCTCTTGTGGAGTAGTAGACTGATTTCATCTTGATAGTCTGGATCAATCACCGTGGCCAATGTTGTAATTCCCTTCTTAGTCTGTTGACTTAAAGATAAGAGGAGCCCAAAGTGTCCAGGTGGCAATCTTCCGGTTTAATGGAATCGTTGTGCCTCCTGGTATCAGTGTTCCTTCCTCTAGAAGTAAGACCTCTAGGCCAGCAGAATATAATGTCACAGGAACAGGAAGCAAAAATTTTGCTGGTGGATCACTAGGGATGATGGTGAGTGACACAACTTCCACTTCCACCCCTTGATTCCTGCACCCATGAATCCTGGCTATGGGAGAAACAGTACAATATATTGGACACTAATTCAGAACATACACAGCCTTCTGGAGAACTTTGCCCCATCCCTGCAAAGTATTGTCACCTAGTTGGCATTGTAATTGTGACTTCAAAAGGCTATTCCACCATTCTGTCTATCAATCTAGCTGCTTCAGGATGATGGGGAACATGGTGAGACCATGAATTCCATGAACATGAGCCTACTGCTGCACTTCTTTAGTGAGTGCCTTGGTCAGAGGCAATGCTGTGTGGAATACCATGACTGTGGATAAGGCATTCCATGAATCCATGGATAGTAATCTTGGCAGAAGCATTGCGTGCAGGATAGGCAAACCCATATCCAAAGTAGGTGTCTATTCTGTTGAGGACAGATATCTGCCCTTTGCATGATGGAAGAGGTCCAGTATAATCAACCTGCCACCAGGTAGCTGGCTGATCACTCTGAAGAATGGTGCCATATTGAGGGCTCAGTGTTGGTCTCTGCTGCTGGAAAATTGGGCATTCAGCGGTGGCCATGGCCAGGTCAGCCTTGGTGAGTGGAAGTCCACATTGCTGAGCCCGTGCATAACCTCCATCCCTGCCACCATGTCCACTTTGCTCATGGGCCCATTGGGTGGTGAAGGGGTGGCTGGGGAAAGAGGCTGATGGTGTCCACAGAACAGGTCATCCTATCCACTTGATTACTAAACTCCTCCTCTGCTGAGGTCACCCATTGGTGAGCACTCACATTGGTTACAAAGGTCTTCACAGTTTTTTATCACTCAGAGAGATCCATCTACATACCTCTTCCCCAGATTTCTTTGTCATCAATTTTTCAATCATGCTTCTTCCAAGTCCCTGACCATCCAGCAAAACCATTGGTTACAGCCCATGAATCAGTATATAATCACACATCTGGCCATTTCTCCCCCCATGAAAAGTGCACAATGAGGTGCACTGCTCAAAGAAGTTCTGCCCACTGGGAAGATTTCTCTTCACTGCTTTCTTTCAGGGATGTCCTAGAAAAGGGCTGTAGTGCTGCAGCTGTCCACTTTCAGATGGTGCCTGCATATTGTACAGAACCATCTGTGATCCAGGACCGAGTCTTCTCTTCCTCTGTCAACTGATCATAGGGAACTCCCCATGTGGCCACTGGTGCAGGCTAGGGAAGAGAAGGCAAGTGGCAGGAGTGAAGATCATGGGCATTTGAGTCACTTCCTCATGTAACTTACTTGTACTTTCAGGACCTGCTGGAGCCTGATCATGTATACACCACTTCCATTTAATGATGGAATGCCACTGTGCATGACCTACTTTATGGCTAGATGGGTCAGAAAGCACCTAGTTCATCATAATAGGCAGTTCAGGTCTCATGGTGACTTGATGACCCATAGTCAAACACTGAGTTTCCACCAAAACCCAGTACCAGGCCAATAGCTGTCTCTGAAAAGGAGAGTAGTTATCTGCAGGAGATGGCAGGGCCTTGCTCAAAAATCCTAGAAGCCTCCACTGTGATTCGCCTATGGGGGCCTGCCAAAGGCTCCAAACAGCATATTTATCTGCCACTGATACTTCAAGCACCATTGGATCTGCTGAGTCATAAGTTGGCAGAGCAGCTTGCACAGCAGCCTGGACCTGTTGCGGAGCCTTCTCCTGTTCTCGACCCCACTCATAACTGGCAGCCTTTTGGATCACTTAGTAAGTTGGCCGGAGTAACATACCCAAATGAAGAATGTGTTGGCTCCAAAATCCAAAATGGCCTACTAGGCATTGTGCCTCTTTCTTGGTTGTAGGAGGGGCCAAATGCAACCATTTATTCCTTATCTTAGAAGCAATATCTCAACAGGCCCCACATTGCTGGACCCCTAGAAATTTTACTGAGGTAGAAGGTCCCTGAATTTTAGTCAGCTTTATTTCCCATCCTTTGGCACAGAAATGTCTCACCAATAAGTCCAGTATGTTTGCTTCTTCTTGCTCACTGGATCTAATCAGCATAATGTCATCACAGTGAGGTGGACCAGCGTGATACCTTGTGGAAGCAAGAGGTGATCAAGATCTCTCTTAATAAGATTATGACATAAAGCCAGAGAGTTGATATACTCCTGAGGTAAGAGAGTAAAGGTATATTGCTGGCTTTGCCAGCTGAAGGCAAATTGCTTCTGGTGGATGTTATGGACAGAAATGGAGAAAAAAGCATTTGCCACGTCAATGACTGCATACCAGGTACCAGGAGATGTGTTAATTTGCTCAAGCAATGAAACCACATCTGGTACAGCAGCTGCAGTTGGAGTCACCACTTGGTTAAGCTTATGTTAATCCACTGTCATTCTCCAAGATCCATCTGACTTCTGCACAGGCCAAATGGGAGAATTGAATGGGGATGTGGTGGGAATCAATACCCCTCATCTTTCAAGTCCTTGATGGTGGCACTAGTCTCTGCAATCCCTCTAGGGATGTGATACTATCTTTGATTTACTATTTTTCTAGGCAGAGGCACTCGAATGGTTTCCATTTGGCCTTTATCACCATAATGGCCCTCACCCTCCTGGTCAGGGAGTCAGTGTGAGGGTTTTGCCAGCTGCTAAGTACGTCTATGCCAATTATGCCTTCTGGCACTGGGGAAGTGACCACAGGATGAGTCCACGTCCCTGAACCTAGTAGACCCAGTTAAAGTAGGGGCTTATAGAGGTCAGGTAATTAATGGAGTTTCAGCTCAGTCTCAGCTCAGGTCCAAGCGGAAACTCCATTAATTACCTGACCTCCATAAGCCGCTACTTTAACTGGAGAACCACAATGACGTTTTGGATCCCTTGGAATCAATGTGAGCTCAGAGCCAGTATCTAGTAGTCCCCCAAATGTCTGATCATTTCCCTTTCCCTAATGCACAGTTATCCTGGTAAAAGGCCACAGATCTCTGTGGGGAAGGATGGAACAGTCACTGCATACATTATCAGTAATGTAGTGAGGTCCTTTTCAAGGGGACCTGGCCTCCCCTTCATTCAAGGGGTTCTGGGGCTGTAAACTGGCTAAAGTATGGAAATTGATTTAGGGGCTGTGATTCTCTGTTTTTATAATTCAAATTAGTCTTTTGTCCATTTGACCTAGAAGTTTTCTCCTTATATAAATTAAGTGGAATTCAGTTGGCTTCCTATCAATTTCACTTCTTGGAACACCATGATTAATTAGCCAATGCCAGCACTCTACATAAGTAAGAATATGCTGATTACTGTTTTCTCTCTGCTGTCCATTATGGTATCTATGCCCACCTTGACTGTTCAGTGCTGCCACTTGGCCTCTGCCACCTCGTGATCCAATTATTCCCATTGTATTTAAATTTTGTAATTGAGTGACTGTGGTTCCCACTGTTAGATCTGACATACAGAGAAGAGCAATTACAGGGCTCTTCAAAGACGCAGGTGCTGCCCTCACAAATCTATTTCACAAAGCGCTGGTCAAGGGTATATCTTCTGGACTCTCCCAGGTGGGAACGAATAGGTCTAAAGTGACTAATCCACTTCACCATACCAGTCTCCCTAAGCCTTTGGATCCCTTCCTTTACATTAACCCAAGGGAGATCAGGCATTTTCAGTTTGCTCATAGTGAGTCATCTTTAATTCATATTTCAGCTAACCAAACAAACTATTAGAACCTTTTTTTTTTAACTCCCCGAGTTGCAACATTAAAAGCAGAGTCCCTACTTAGTGGGCCAAAATCAATAAATTCAGCATGATTTAATTCTGTGTTCCTTCCACCATTGTCCATTTCCATGCCTGTTCTCCAGAATTGTTTATATAAATTAGAGAACTCAAACAGTTCTTTTCGAGTGTAGCGCACCTCCTCATGGGTCACACTCTTAACTTCACCACTGTGGGCTCACTGGGACTTTTGTTTTAGGTCTAGAAGCAAACAGAGCTTTGTGGGGGTGGCTCCTGGGGAGAATCAACATCATTTTGCCTGGCAACTGCCTCCGGCGAGGCCATCTCTGTTGCTTCAGGCACCACAGGATTTATCTCCTCAAAGCTGGAAAGGCTGGTGGCAGCATGGGTCCAGGGGGGGATGTTGCCACTACTGGGGATGTGGAAGCTGTTCCTTCTAGCAAATAAGGTTCCTCAGAGTTTACAAACTCAGTGTCCCCAGCTTCATCAGAGTCCTCCCACACATCCTCATTCCAAGTTATAGGGTCCCATTCTTTACCAATCAATGCCCTCACTTTAATAATAGACACCTGGCAAGGCTGTTCACACACTTTTCATTGCAGGTCAGGCACTCGCATGATAAGAGCTTGCGTCTGTTTTGCCACGATTTCAGCTCTTTTTCTATATAAGACTCTGACTCAGGGTGATCTTAGCAGATTTGAGGCTCAGTATCTGCTTCTGAAGCTGGGAGGCAGAATCCCTGAGTTTATCATTTTCTTTCATCACTTTGTCCAGTGAACTTTAGGTGCAACCAACCTAGAGCTGCTCTCAACTTCGCTGGACAAAGTGATGAAAGAAAATGATGAACTATATATATATATATGGTATATATACACACACACACATACATATGTATATATGAACAAATGTATATATATTTTGCTAAGTCTGATGTTCAGAGGAGTATTTTCTAGGGTTCTTATAGGATTTTTATAGTTTAGGTCCTATATTTAAGTCTTTAATCTCTCTTGAGTTAATTTTTATTTTATTTTTATATATATATAAAGGTCCTATGTTTGTCTTTAATCTCTCTTGAGTTAATTTTTATTTTATATATATGCTTTTTTTGCTTAGGGTTGTTTTGGCAATTTTGGTTTTTATGTGGTTCCATATGAATTTTAGAATAGTTTTTTTCTAATTCTGTGAAAAATTACGTTGATAGTTTGATGGGAATAGCATTGAATCTGTAGATTGTTTTGGGCGATAAGGCCATTTTAATGATATTGATTCTTTCCATTTATAAGCATAGAATGTTTTTCCATTTTTTTGTGTTATGTAATCATTTCTTTCAGTGTTTTTGTAGTTCTCTTTGTGGAGATCTTTCACTTCCTTAGATGTATTTCTAGGTGTTTTATCTTATTTTTTGTGGCTATTGTAAATGGGATTGCATTCTTGATTTGGCTCTCAGTTTGAACCCTGTTGGTATATATAAATGCTATTGACTTTTGTACCTTTATTTTGTATCTTGAAATTTTATTGATGCTGTTTATCCGTTCTAGGAGCCTTTTGATAAATTCTTTAGGGTTTTCTAGGTATAGAATTACCTCATCAGTAATAAGAGAGAATTTGACTTCTTTTCCTATTTTGGTGCCTTTTATGATTCTTTCTCTTGCTTAGTTGCTCTGGCTAGGTCATCCAGTCCTATGCTGAATAAGAGTGATAGGAGTGAACATTCTTGTCTTGTTTCAGTTATTAAACTAGAAACCAAAGCTTCAGCTTTTACCTGTTAGTGTGATGTTGGCTGTGGATTTGTTACAGATGGCTCTTGTTATTTTGAGGTATATTCTTCCAATGCCTAGTTTATTGAGGGCTTTTGTGATGAAGGGATGTTGGATTTTATTGAAACTTTTCTGTATTTTTTTGAGATATCATTTTTAAAAGACCTTTTTATGTGGTGAATCATGTTTATTGATTTGTGTATGTTAAGCCAACTTGGCATCCCAGGAATAAAGCCTACTTGAATGTGGTGAATTAACTTTGTGATGTGATGCTGGATTTGGGTTGCTAGTATTTTGTTGAGGGTTATTTCATCTATGTTCATTGGGCATATTGGACTGTAGTTTTATTTTTTCATTGTGTCTTTCCCAGATTTTGCTAGCAGGGAGATGTAGTCTTTGTAGAATGAGTTAAAGAGCAGTCCCTCCTCCTTGATTTTTTTGGGAATTGTTTTCGTAGGATTGGTACCAGCTCATGTTTGTACATCTGTTAGAATTTGGCTGTGTATGCACATACACAGGACCTTTTTTTGTGGTTGGTAGGCTTTTTGTTATTACTGATTCAATTGCAGAACTCACTGTTGGTCTGTTCATGGCCAAATGTGGAAGCAACCCAAGCATCCATGAACAGACGAATGGATAAACAAACTTGGATCTAGTCATACAATAAAATATCATTCAGCCTTACAGAGGAAGTTCTGAGGACATTATGCCAAGTGAAATAAGCTAGTTACAAACAGACAAATATTATGTGATTCCACTTATATGAGGTACCTAGAGTAGTCAGAGCCAGAAAGCACCAGGTGTAGCCACGTCCATGAATCATCTTGGCTAGATCATCTGGATAACTTGCTGCAGCTTCTGTATCAGCACTTGCTTCACATTGAACTTTTATGTTGTGGAGATGGCATCTTTCCTTAAACTTCATAAACTAACCTCTACTAGCTTCAAACTTTTCTTTTGCAGCTTCTTCACCTCTCTCAGCCTTCATAGAATTGAAGAGAATTAGAGCCTTGTTCTGGATTAGGCTTTGACATAAGGGACCATTGTGGCTGATTTGATCTTCTATCTTAGACCACTAAAGCTTTCTCCTGTCAGCAATAAAGCTGTTTCTCTTTTGTATCACTCATGTGTTCACTGGAGTAGAAATTTTAATTTCCTTGAAGAGCTTTTCCTTTGCATTAACAACGTAGCTACTGGTTCAAGAGGCCTAGCTTCAGTCCCGTCCCAGCTTATGACATGCCTTCCTCACTAAGCTTAATGATTTCTTGCTTTTGATTTAAAGTTAGAGACATGTGGCTCTTCCTTTTGCTTGAACACTTTGAGGTCATTGTAGGGTTGTTAGTTGGTCTAATTTAAGTTTTGTTGTGTCTTAGGGAATAGGGAGGCTCAAGGAGAGGGAGAGAGATGGGGGAAGGGCCAGTTGGTGGAGGAGTCAAAACACACGCAATATTTATCAATTAAGTTTACCATCTCTTGGTTTGTAGCTCTCCAATCAATGGCAATAATATCATCAAAGATCACTGATTACAGATCACTACAACAGATATAATGATGAAAAAGTGTTTTGAATATTGTGAAAATTACCAAAATGTGACATGCAGGCACCAAGTGAGCACATGCTGTTGGAAAAGTGGTGCTGATAGACTTGCTTGCTGCCGGGTTGCCACAAACCTTCAATTTGTAAAAAACATAATACCTGTGAAGCACAATAAAGCAAAGCACAATAAAGAAATGAAGTATGCCTCTCCCAGAGCCTGAAGGGGGCTCCTGCAGTGGGAGGGTTTGGAGAAAGCTTCCTTTTCCTACTGGTCTATTTCTGGGGATGTAATTGTCCAGTGCACCCAAGACACCGATGGCTCTTGGAGAACAAGGGGGTGTCTATGAATGCATGGACTTGTGCAGTCTTGTTTCTTAATTCCTGGCCAACTAGTAACTCAGTAAATGTTGAATGTATGAATTCAGTAATTGACTTACAGACTCACTTAAAGAGCCATTGAGGACTTCAAAAGAGACATTTCTCTTGTTTCACTGTTTGACCTATAACTAGCTCTGGGCCTAGAAGTTAGGAAGTTGTTAGTGTTTGATCTGAAAAATCTGTGGGCTCTGCTCTCCTAGATCCTCTGTCAAATCACTTAGGTGCCCAAGGTAGCAGGGGTCCTCATGCCCATCCCTTCCCTTCATCTCCCTCCGCTTGGAGTTTGTTCCAGCTCTCTAGCATGAAGAAGTTCCAAATCTCCACCTCAGATGTTATATATATTACTAATGTCAAGAGCATTCTCCATGGTTTATAAAATGGCTTATTTGATATGATTGAGATTCTTTTTAAAAGTAGAGGGTGGTACATGAAATTGTTGTATTTCTCATATCTTGGAAGTTAAAACAATTTTCAGATCACATTGGGGCTGTTTATTAGGAATTTTATGATAGAACATGCTTCAAACTATTCTTCCCTTCCCATGAGAAACTAAAGGAATTCTGTGTAAGTCAAGAAGTACCTAATTAGTCTTAAGAAGGAACTTGGTAGTGGTATGATTCAGCATTGACATTGGTTTTGGGGATATTGTGATTGTCACTTCAAACAGATTTTAAAACTTGAAAAGGAAGCTTGGTGCTCATATGTTTTAGGTCTGGATTAAAGAGAAATAAAAGCAAAGGGAAGACAACTGAGTTACTTTCCACTTACTTGATTTTATGAAATAGACTTTCAAAACTATTGAGCCCCAATACAAAATGTAGGTGAGCATTTTGAAAAAGGTAACCATCAGATAGGACTTCGTATTGCTTCCCTACCGTGTTCATCACCAGCCAATGGTTAGAACATTAAAAAGAAAACCAGAAAAAGTTGAGCCACATAATTTTCTACCCTTCAACTTAAAAGTGTATAAATATGTATATTAAACAACAGTCACATGTGTTACCATAGGCACCTCAGGAGTTTTCAGAAATCACTTTCATAGCTTGAAAGAAAGCTAAGGGATGAGTTCATCTGTTTTCTTCATATTTCTGGGAATACTTTTAGCATGAAGCCAAATACATGTTCTATAAAGCAAGGCAAATAATAGTTAACGAATTGAGCAGCAGGGAGTAGTTGGCTTCCAGCCACAGGTTGGAATAGATGTGATATATTCCATATATATGCAAGGGAGGACCTCAATCGTTCCTCTGCTCAGTCTTCTCAGTCTTCTTCTGACATGTTCCCCCACCCCCTCTTCTTCTCCATCTCCATGAGATTTCTCAGTTATTATCCTGGATGAGATAGACATTTTGATATTTGTTTGTTTAAACAAAGTAATGCCATTGGTATTAGAAGTTGTAATTTCTATAACTCTTAAGATTCTAACTGTTTTAGATTTTGGCTCAGTGATAGCTGAATTTATTAAAAACCCATAGTCCGTGGATCTGTTTATTCTTCCTCTTGGGGGTAGTCGATCAGCTGTGTATCATAAGTGTAAACTTTAAGTACTACATACTGAAAACTTTCATTGAAGTTGTGGATCCAGTTTCTTCTATCAAATGCAGAAACACTTGCTCCCTTTTCTAGCTTGTTTTTAAATGCCACTGATGTCAATGTGCAAATGTTCTAACTTTATAAATCCAACTAAAATGATAGTTTCATGGTAAATTACAGAAATTTACTAACATTATCTCACCCTCATCTTTTTTTTTTATTCAAAACCCTTTCCATTCTACTAAGTACATTGGTTTCCCTTTGCACTGATACGCATTTTGTGACCCCAGTGGATGCCTGAAACCACAGATAATACCAAACCCTGTTGCCATCAGTTGGAACTCATTTCTGCACGTGTCTTTCAGCCTCACATGTTAACGCCTTTCTCATCTTAGTGAAGCACTTATCTTGTGCTGCATCTGGAACTTTTGCAGTTTGAGCTCGGACAGAAAAATGAGTACAAATTTATTGTTCCTTCTTCACAGTTTCATGGACAGAAGATTTGTTCTTACTGCTGATCTTAGCAACCGCAGCAGACAATTGTTTTTGCTTTCCTTATTAAGTTGAGAACTTTCACCATTTCACTTAAAGGAAGTTCTTTGATGTGAGTCTATAAAAACAGAGGCAAGAGAGCCTCTTTTTAATGTGCGCATGTCTTTGAGAATACTGTGACTCGAAATTAAGGAGGGTCCTTAGAGAGGAAGCATATACATAGTCTTATAACGTTGGTTTTGAAGGAGAGGAGATAGGGAATGGTATATGGAAGGTGAATTTGTTGTTTTTATTTTTAACATGGGCATACTAAGAGACTGTGTGCTTATGGGAAGTGCTTCAATAGAGAGGGGAAAATTGTTGGTGGAAGATGGAGAAGAGATTGCTGGAGGCATGGCCTTGACCAGGTAAGAGAACAAGATACAGGACTAAGTGAAGGGGCTGGCCTTAGATAGGAGGAAACTATTTGAAGTATTATTTGAAAATGTTCTGTTACCTAAGGCAGGATGAGATAAATTATTAAAGCCAAGAAAATGGTATTTTAGCAGCTTTTTATTTTTTGTTTACAATTTCATCTAATTCCTTTGGAGTAAATTGCTCCCTTCCATAAAGCAGAGAATCTTCTGATAGGTCAGTTTTATCTTGTTCAGTATTTTTAAACATAAATAGAGATAAATAAATAACATAAGTAAACATACGGAAATAAATTTATTAAGGTCCCCCTTTTAAAGCCAACGATCCAGTCTTAAATATAAAAAAAATACTATAAATAAATTTTATTTTATGACAAAATAATTATATTAAACAAAAGTACATTTTATGTTTTTATATAGGTGCAAGAAATTTGGGAATTTTACATAGCTATTTGTTGGATGTTAATGATGTTACATGGATTGCAATTGGTATAACTAAATATAGCAAATAAAAGCACTATAGAAGTATTGAGAACATAGTTCACCTCTGAAGGCTAACATATTTATATCCTAAACTGTGAGCTTATGACCTTACGAACATTTTAGAAACATTAGAATGCAAAGTACACATTTCATGGACTGTCAAAGCATTAACTAGCTTCTGAAAAATGCAGTGTTCACTTCTGAGGGAATATAAATTATTCAGGTAACATCTTAGAGTTATTATGAAAATAGTTTTGATCTGCATGCCCTCTGAAAAAGGTGTGTGGGAGCCCAGAGGTCAGTGAACTATACATTGAGAATTGCTGCTATGTAGTAAATATGAATAGTTTGGATAAAAGGTTGGATTTCCAACTAAAGCTAAAAGAAGAAAACAGGAAATCCTCTCCCCAAAAGGCAATTGTGAAGTGGAAAATATGGACAAAAATAGCCATTTCAGTGCTCTGGACCTCTTTCAAAGGCATACAACAATCCAAGAATCATTCATACTGCAGTAAAAACTGTGGGCATTGTGGTGTTATGGCTTGGAGTACTTTCAGTACCCCCTGACTCTAGTCAGTTGGTATAGAGCTTCTGACAGCTTCTCTTTTGCAGTTGCAGAGACTCACTCAACTTGGAGTTGTGAGCAATAACCTCATCCCCCATCAATGGCATTTTGGGGGCCAGCAACTAGGGGAGGGCTGGCCAGACTCTATTAGCCTGAAATTTCATTCAAGATTGGGGTAAACCTGTTTCTGGCTGAGGATATGGACATAGGCGGTGGAGACTGGAGAAGGTCCCCATCTCTTCACAGCTCCCACTGGTCAGCCCTTGGAAAGAGTCCTGGTGGAATGTAAAACCAAGCAGACCTGAAACAGGCTTATAGTAATTAAACATCTTCCCACAACAAACACTGGGTTCCAGATCACTGTGCTGGTGAATTTTATTAAATATTTGAAAATAATAATGCCAATCCATCACAAACTCTTTCAGAAAATAGAGAAGGAGGAAAAACTTTTCAACTTCTTCTATTAGTCTTATATTAACCTGATCTCAAAGCCAACTAAGATATCACAAGAAGAGTATAGATAAATGTTGTTCATGAACATAAATGCAGTAATCCTTTAAAAATTAGCAAACCAAATTCAGTAACATGTAAAAAAGATGATACAGTATGGCCAAGTGGGATTTATATCAGAAATATAAAGTTGGTTTAATATTACTAAATCAATTAATGTAATAGAACATAGTAAAAGTACAACATAAAAATTTATGATAAAAATTCTCAGCAAACTAGAAGGGCACTTGTTAACTTGAGCAATAAGGCAAAAGAAAAAAGGAACCCGATTTGATAGGAAGAACTAAAACTGTCTTATGCTTTTTACGAATGACAGCATCCTTTATGTAGAACATTCAAAGCACTTCACAAAAAACCTACTAAAACTAATGAATAAATATAGCAAGATCTCAGGATACATGGTCAGTGTACAAAAATATGTAGTATTTCTGTATAAAAATGAACAATCTGAAAGAAATTAAAATTCACAGTAGTATCAAAAAATAAAATACTTAGGAAGACATTTAGCAGAAGTGCAGAATTTGTAAACTGAAGACTATGAAACACTGCTGAAAGAAATAATAGAAAATCTAAATGAATGAGGACAGATTTACTGTTTATGAATTTGAAGATTCAGTATTGTCTGGATAACAATTCTTCCCAAATTGATCTATAAATTCAATGAAGTCCTTATCAAAATTCTTGCAAGTCTTTTTATAGAAATAGAGTAACTGATTGTAAAATGCATATGGAAATGCAAGGGGTCTAGAAGAGTCATAATAATATTTTAAAATGAAGTCCATTATGAAGGGTTTGCATTACATGATTCAAAAATTACTGTACAAACACTTTGTCAGTTTATTTGGTACTGTGCAAAGATAGGCATACAAATCAATGAAAGAGAATTGAGAGTCCAGAAATAAATCTGTCCATGGCCAACTCACTTTCAACAAAGATGCCAAACAACTGATTTTTGGAAAGGATAGTTGGTAGGGAACAATGATATATTCACACATGTAAACAACAACTATAAAGACTGTGTACGCTTCTGTCATATCATAAGCTACATTAATTTAATATGAATCATATGCCTTCCTGTAAAAGCTAAATTCTAAAATTTCTTGGAAAAAAGTATGATCTCTGGGGGGGCACAGTTCGTATATGTGACACCAAAAGCACAGTGCATAAATTAAAAAAACAAACAACAACAAAAAAACAGTAAATTACACTTCACTAAGAACTTGTATCCAGAATATAGAAAGAATTCTTAAACAAAATAATAAGACAACACATTTTTTTAAAAAAGTCAACAGATCTGAAAATAAATGATCCAAAGAAGATATATAAATGGCCAATAAAGGATGCTTCATCTCATTTGTTATTCTGGAAATGCAATGAAATACTATTCTGCACTCATTAAAATAAGCATAATAACACAGACAATAACTAATGTTGGTGAGCATGTGGTGAAATGGTAATCATTATACATTACGTTTGGGAAAGTAAAATGGTACAGGTATTTCAGAAACGTTTGTCAGTTTCTTCAAAGTTTATACTTAACATACAACTGATCAGTTTTCCTCTTGAGAATCTACCTAAGGGAGAGGAAAACATGCTCACATCAAGAAATGTGTATGAATCTTCATAGCAGCATTATTCAGTAGCTGCAAATTGGGAACAATTCAAATGTCTGTCAACTGGTGTGTACATAAGTTTGATACGTTCATATAATGGGATACTATTGCCAACTCCCATCAGACTAATAATGGATTTCTCAGCAGAAGAGCAAAGTAACAGGCCAAGAGAAGGCAGGATGAAATATTCAAAGTGCTGATTTTTTTTTTTAAACCTGCTGGCCAAGGCTACTATATTCAGCAAAATTATCCTTCACAGAAATAACATCTTTTGATCATCCCTAGGATACTCCACTGTCAATATTAGACAAATCAACGAGACAGAAAATTAACAAGGATATCCAGGACTTGAATTCAGAGCTGGACCAAGCAGATTTAATAGACATATACAGAACACTCCACCCCAAATCCACAGAATATACATTTTTCTCAGCACCACATCACACTTACTCTAAAATTGACCACATCATTGGAAGCAAATCACTCCTCAGCAAATTCAAAAGAACAGAAATCACAACAGTCTATCAGACCACAGCGCAATCAGACTAGAACTCAGGATCAAGAAATACACTCAAACCTGCACAACCACTTGGAAACTGAACAACTTGCTTCTGGATGTTGACTGGATAAACAATGAAATGAAGGCAGAAATAAAGATGTTCTTTGAAACCAACCAGAATGAAGACACAACTTACGAGAATCTCTGGGACACCTTTAAAGCAGTATCGAGAGGGAAATTTATAGCAATAAATGCCCACCAGAGAAGAGAGGAGAGATCTAAAATTGACATGCTATCATCAAAATTGAAAGAACTAGAGGAGCAAGATCAAAAAAACTCAAAAGCTAGGGGAAGACAAGAGATAACTAAGATCAGAGCGGAAATGAAGGAGATAGAGACACAAAAAACTCTTCAAAAAATCAGTAAATCCAGGAACTGGTTTTTTGAAAAGATCAACAAAGCAGCCATAAAAAACGATGAGTTCGTGTCCTTTGTAGGGACTTGGATGACTCTGGAAACCGTCATTCTCAGCAAACTGACCCAAGAACAGAAAGCCAAGCACCGTATGTTCTCACTCGTAGGTGGGTGTTAAACAACGAGAACACGTGGACTCAGGGAGAGGAGCATCACACACAGGGGATAGTTGGGGGTGGGTAGGGGAGAGACAATGGGGGGTGGGTAGGGAGGGGAGGGTGGGGAGGGATAACATGGGGAGAAATGCCAGATATAGTGTGCACCTAAAGTAAAATTAATTAATTAATTAAAAAAAAGAGATCAGTAAAAAAAAAAAAACAGACTTTAAGTAAGAAACAGTAAAGAAAGACAAATAAGATCATATGGGATGATGATCTAGAGGATATATAATTCATCAAGAGGATGTATATAACTCTAAATATTTATGCATCCAACACTGGAGCACCCAGATTTATAAAGCTAATAGTACTAGATCTAAAGAGAGAAATACACTCTAGTGAAATAAGAGTGGTGAATTTCAACATCCCCCTGACAGCGGTCAGCATTAGAGAGATCCTCTAGGAAGAAAATCACCAAGTAAACATTGTATTTAAACTGCTCTTTAGATCAGCTGGACCTAAGATTTCAGAGCATTTTATCTGACAACTGCAGAATACACATTCTTCTCATCAGCAAATGGAACATTCTTTAGGATATACCACATGTTAGGCCACAAAACAATTCTCAAGAAATTAAAAAAATTCGAAATCAAGTATTTTCTCAGACTACAATAAAACTAGAAATCAATAAAAAAGAAACTCTAGATAAACTATACAAATGCATGAAAATTAAACAACATACTCCTGAATAACCATTGGGAAAATTAAGAAGTTAATGTGAAGTCAAAACATTTTTTGAAGCAAATGAAAATGGAAACATAACACACCAAAATCTGTGGTACACACCAAAAGCAGTGCTAACAGGGAACATATAGCCACAAACACCTATATCAAAAAAGTAGGAGTTCAGATAAACAATCTAATGATATACTGCAAGGAACTAGAAAAGCAAGAATAAACTAAACCAAGAATTAGCAGAAGGAAAAAAATAAATATCACCACAGACATAAGTGAAAGATTTGAAAACTATAAGATTTAAAATAAATAAAAGGATAAATAAATTTAAATACTTAAACTATAAGATTTAAAATAAATAAATTAATTAAATAAAACAAAATGTTGGTTTTTGGAAAAGTTAAAAAAAATTGATAAACCATTAGATAGAGTAACTAAGAGAGAAGACCCAAACAAACAAAATCAGAAATGAAAATGGAGACATTGCAACTGATACCACAGAAATACAACAGATCATCAGAGACTATTATGCACAACTATACACTAACAAACTGAAAAACCAAGAGGAAATGGATAAATTCCTGGGCACATACATTCAACCAAGGTTGAATCATAAAGAAATAGAAAACTTGAATAGACCAATAACTAGTAGCAAAATTTAATCAGCAATAAAATGTTTCCCAATAAAGAAAAGCTCAGGATCCAATGGATTCACTGTTTAATTCTGCCAAACATAATGAACTAATACCAATCCTCCTCACACTGTTGCAAGAAATTCAAGAGGAGGGAATTCTCCCTAACTCATTCTGCAAGCGTATGCCCTGATACCCAAACAAGACAAGGACACAGCAACACAAGAAAACTACAGGCCAGTATCTCTGATAAACATAGCTGCAAAAATCCTCAACAAAATACTAGCAAACTAAATTTAACGGCACATGAAAAAGATAATATACTACAATCAAGTGGAATTTATACTAGGGAAGCAAGGATGGTTTAAGATACGCAAACCAATATACATCACATCAGTTGAATGAAGGACAGAAACCATATGATCATCTCATTTGATAAAATTCAGCAAACTAGGTATAGAAGGAATGTATTTCAAAATAATAAAAACTATTTATGCCAAACTCACAGCTAACATCATACTGAATGTGGGAAACCTGAAAGCGTTTTATCTAAGAGCTGGAACAAGACAAGGCTGCCTACTTTCACCACTCCAATTCAGCATACTACTGAATGTCTTAGCTAGAGAGTATCAATCAAGAGAAAGAAATAAAAGGCATCCAAATTGGAAAAGAGAAAGTCACATTATCCCTCTTTGCAGATGACATGCTCTTTGTTTTAGAAAAACCGAAAGACACCATCAGGAAACTTGTAGAGCTGATAAGCAAATACAGTATAGTTGCAAGGTACAAAATCAACAAAAAAGTCAGCAGTGTTTTATACACCAATAATGAGATATCAGAAAAGGAAATCAAGAAGGCAATCTCATTTACAATAGTTGTAAAAAATTAAATATAATACCTCAGAATAAATTTAACCAAGGAGGTGAAAGGTGTCTATTAGGAAAACTAACACTGAAAGAAAGGAATTGAAGAGGATACAAACAAGTGGAAAGATATTCCATGCTCATGGCTCCAAATAATTAATGCAATTAAAATGAGCAAATAATTAATATAATTAAAATGAGTTATCCAAAGCAATATACATATTCAGTGCAATCCTTATCGAAATACCAATGCTATTTTTCCCCAAATTAAAAAAAAATCCTAAAATTTGTATGGAATAAAAAAATAGCCAAAGCACTTCTGAGCAAAAAGAACAACACTGGAGGCATCATGCTACCTGCCTTTATATTATATTACAAGGCCATTGTAATCCAGACAGCATGGTATTGGTATAAAAACAGACGAATTGAACAATGGAACTGAATAAAGAACCCAAAAATAAATTCACATATTTATAGCCAACTGATTTTCGACAAAGATTCCAAGAACATCATGTTGGAGAAAGGACAGCCTTCTTCAATACATGGTGCTAGGAAAATTGGATATCCATATGCAGAAGAATAAAGTAGCCAGAAGAAAGGACTTGAAATATTACAAACACACAGCAATGATAAATACTCAAGGTTATGGATATCCCAAGTACCTTGACTTGATTATGACACATTCTGTGCATGTAAAAAAATACATGCAACTCATAAATATTGAAAATAATATGTATCAGTAAAAGAAAACAATCAAAACAAAAAGGAGTGAAGTGTGAATATATGCTTCGACATGGATAAACCTGAGTAAATTTGTGCTAAGTGGAAGAAACCAGATGTAATTGACTGTATTATGTGATTCTATTTATATGAAATGCCTGGAAAAAATCAGTCTGTGAAGATGGGAAGCACATCGGTGATTGCTGAGCTCTCGGTGGGGGCAGGGATTTAATGTAAATGGTTATGAGGGAACTTTCTTTGGAGAGAATGGAAGTGTTTTAAAACTGGACTATTGTGACAGTTTCACAACTGTATAAACATGCTAACACTGAATTTTGTATACTTACAGTTGGTGAACTTTATGGTATGTAAATTAATCCTCAGTAAAACTGTCGATGATGAAATGCAATAAGGTATCACTGCATACTTCTTGCAGTAGCTAAAATTAAACACAGTTACTATACCAAGGGTTTTCAAGGATGTGGAGGCCCTGGACTTTTCGAATATTGATTGAGGGAGTATAAAATGCTATCACCACTTTGGAGACTAGCTGGCAGTTTCTTAAAAGTTACATAGACACTGAGCATGTGAGCCATCCATTCCTCTCTGAGGTATTTACTGAAGATAAATGAAAGCCCATGTTGTTGCAAAAAAAACTCATACAGGAATAAAACTAGAAATAACCCAGGTCCACCAAGAGTTGAATGGATAAACTGGTATATTCATGCTATGGAATACTGCTCTTCAATACAAAGAATAAAGTATTGATACAGGCAACAGTGTGGATGAATCTCAAACCAGTTATGCTGAGTGAAGGAAACCAGACAAAAAGAGGACTGTACTATGTTATTCTATTTATACGAAACTCTAGGCAATGCAACGTAATACAGAGTGACAGAAAACAGATCAGTGGTTGCTTGGGATAGGAGTCGGCAGGGATTATAATGGATCTGCGGAAACTTTTGGGGTGATTGACATGTTATTTCAGTGTGGCAGTGGTTTCACATGTATATGTGAATTTTGCAACCATTTAATTTAAATATGTGCATGTTATTTTGTCAAGTATACGTTAATAAAACTTTCTTGAAAGTTAAGTAATGGCCTTTTTAAATACTACTTTTTAGTTTCAGAAAAGTCTCTTTCTTACTTCTGGGCTTCAGGTAGAAATATTCCTTAAAATGTATCTACGTAAGTTGAAATTCCAGTGGTTTGTTTTAATATATATACTTTCTTGAGGTGGTTTATTTGAAGTCTAAAGAAAACATTGTTTCATTTTAGATGACATTTTATATATAGTCTCAGAATTTGTTGATAAGACTTTAAAATATGTGTAGGATTTTCAAAGCCTTTTTTTTAAAGAGACTAAAAAACTAAAATACTTGTATTACCCTGAAAGTCCCCAAAACAATAAGACCCATTAGTAGAACTTGATAGTTCCCAAGAAGTTTGTAGTTAAGTGTTTAGTTGAAAAGTGAAGTGGAAAGGAAAAAGAAAAAGGGGAGCTAAAAGTCATTCAGCTCTGATTATGTAATTTTTGAGCCATTCAAGTTAGTAATGGGGATGTGGACAAATCTGGCAGGAGGTAAGCTGAAACTCTGATGAACATAGAACTTCTTGAAGAAATTTGCTGGACTTGGGTTTGGTGTAGTTGGACACTGGGGTGTCTGTCTTCCAGGTGGATCATGATAGGGGTCTTGTGACGGGTGCATATAAGGCAAAAAGGAGCATTAATTTGCAAGTAATGTGTTAGCTTATTTAATCCTCACAATAGAACTAAGGAATGGGAAGTCAGGGAATTTTGTCCTTTGGTTTCTAAAGCCCTTCATCCCTGTACTGTGCTACTGTATAGTCAAGTCTACTCCAAACTGAACTCTAGCTAGCCTTGACTTCAAGAACAAAGTGAGTAGGACCTCTTACTCTCTGAATGACTTCCACCTAAACTGAGAGCCTTGTAAGTGTTACTACTTGCACATGTCTGAGCCCTAACCAAGCATGTTGGGGTATAGGACAAAATTTTATCTCCAGCATGAATAACGGAAGTATGGGGTAGGGAAACAGAGAAAAAAATTTAGTTGTGAGGCAATAGGATGGCAGGTAGTTTCAGCCAACCAAACTCTTTCCAGGATCACCAAATGGTGCTTTTCAATAGAATAAATTCAAAACCTCTATTACTGAAGGGGTGAAGACTGCAGATACCTCCTGAGCTGATGATTACTGATTAGAAGAAAAACAGAGAGGCTGAACTTCTAGGACAAAGACATTCAGAGAATGCAATAGAAAGTAAGGCTAAGAGAGAAATCTTCGATGACTATAGCAGTATTTCAAGTGTACTAGAATGAACCAGAGAAACCAATGTGTTATTTATAGCTGGTGAGAGTAAAAATGCTCTACAAATGAAAAGGACAGTGAATACATGGAATCATTTTATAACTCTTTTGAATGACAAATAAGGCACATGGCCTTATTTTAGCTTAAAATACTTGAAATCAAGTGTCAAGGCAAAGCCTATGAGTGCCAGAAGTTTCAGTGAGATCGCATACCTTTCAATCAAAGATATATTCTCAAGAACAATTTTTCTTTTCACCATATCAGACATGGCACTGTTAACTTGGAAAAATATGTTGGATGTGCCCACAAATGCTTATTTACTGTTCATCTGTACTTATTTTCTGTTATACATTATGTAAAATCTCCTTTATAGAAAAGTAACCTTGTTACTTTTTTCTTTTAGGAGAATATTCAACATTTTTAAAGTAGGGAGAATATTGAATATATACATGCGAAAGTAGTTATGACAACATTGCTTACAGAGACAGAATACTGAAATGAACCTAAATGTCCACCTAAAGGGAAACGTTGAATTCATTGTGATATATTTATTTTCTGAAATGTTATGCATGTATTCAAAAAGTTCATTTGGAACTTTATGGTCTAGAGGAATGTCTGTGAAATTCTAAGTTTGTCTTAGTCTTTAGTATAAGATTACAGTACAGTGCCATTTTGGGGGGGGGAACAACAAAAGTACTTATATTGTTATGTTAATATGAGAATGGAAAAAAGTGGGAAAAGACATTTCCCTGGCAGGAATACAGGCTGGAAATGGTTACCATGAGTGGAGGCAATGTAGAGTTAGAAAATAAAATTGAAAAATGAGAATAGTAATATTATTTCCTTTTTTCACTATATATTTGGTATTGTTTTATTGTTTGTATCTGTATGCATGTTACTTTTAGAATATTTAAAGAATTGTATGCTTTTTTCTTAGACTTCAGAATTTAAAATGCTTTGTGTATTGACCAGCTTTTGAAAGCAACCAGTTTATAGCCTGATCATTGTGAAATCAAACTAGAATTCATGTGATCTTTCTGAGATTATCTCTAAGATTTTTAAATGTATATTCATTTCTCTGAAAGAAGATCTATGGCTTTGCCTCAAAGGAATTTAGGCCCCAAAATAGTTATGGGCCATTTTTAGCTAAAATAAGACAACAGGCATATTTAAATGTATCAAATTTTAATATGTTGGAGACCGTCAACCGATTAACTTTGTGCTATCAGTTCCACTTGTTTTTATGCAGAACTCGGACAAAGCTTATAGTGACCTAGCTGCATGTTTATTTGAACTTCTTTTAAAAGTCTCATATTTGTAATGTTTTGGCTTTCATCATTTTATTTGAAAGTTGAATCAGTGTATATTTAATCACAAAATACTATACCGTGGTTGGCTTATTGTATGTTTGGATGTTTCTTGTTATAAGAAATATGAGTAGTTATGTATTTATTGATTTAACTTTGAAAGAAAAAATTTTGTAAATACATTTGAGCCATTTTAAACTAGAGTCTTTTGAATTTGTAAGGCAGTGTATTTTTTTATTATTTGTTGGCTTTATCATGAGATGTTTAATAATTTGTAACATTTAAAAGTAAATTTTTACTAATAAAACACTTATATTTGGGTTTGGTTATAGGTAATAGAAAACAATGGAAGGTAGAAAGAAACATATTAGGTGACATACAAAATTATTAGAAGGACTCAAGGGATCATATCTAGGCAGAGCTACGAAGAAAAGCTTTCAGGCTCCAGAATGTCACATCCTTGGCTGTGACTGGTAGAGTTGCTCCTTGGCTACAGGAAGCCTAGGCGACAGGAATCTAGTGGCTATGGATCCACGCTGTCTCTACACTGATGCTCCCCAGGAAAGTGGGAACCGCAGGCCCTACCTTTCTTCCCACCTCACTCAGTTCTGAATTCAGAACTCACTTTAGTAATAGTATGTGATGAGGTGCTAGGAAATCCGAAAATTTAGTTTTCAGCTTTCCAGCCTAAGCAGAACTAAAGGGAGCTCCCAGAAGAGGTTGGAATTTATGTTGGGCCAATTATAATATCTGCCACCATATTTCTTTGAATCTATTTAACGCATTGGGTTTCCACATAAAATCTTATATGGAAATAAAAGCCTGTCCAATTGAGAAAAAATTTCAAAAATCAGCTTCAAAATTTAAATCACAGTGTTCAGTACCAAAAACTTTAGATTTTCTGATAATAAATGAATGGCTGTCTCGAAGCACACTGACTTGAAGCCCCAAGAAGCTGCTGTTGTGGCTACAACTTAGCTAGAGAACCATAGTGAGTTTTAGAGACCTCAACATATTGGGCCAGGATCATACTAGAGATGAAGAACATTCAATCATTTATCTAAGTTAAATTGTGCTGTAATTTATTTTTAAACAATTCTGGATATTTAATGCTATCATTCTTTGGCTAGTTTTTTAATAGTTTTAAAAGAAAGACATCATAATATTGAGCTCTAATGCATTTTACTTTAACCATATGACCTCTTGTCTCTGATTAGTGGTTGTCTTCTCAAATTTTCCAGAAAAATGATATTCTAAAAAAATTCTTCCTCTTTAAGCTGTAACTATTTGACCTATGTCTACTTGGTGTAGGATTCTAGAAATATTCCCTGTCATCAGTCCTTTCATAGATTTTCAGAGAGCCACAAGTAGTCGTGCTTTTGAATTATACAGCGTTTTCTGCAAATAAATGTTTACTTCACTTTTGTAATTGATGATACTTAACAGATGCTTAAAAAAAGAATTTTTTGACAATAATTTTGGCTTTCTTTGTGGAAGTACAGTAGCAAGATTGACTTGTTTATGCAAAATAACATAATTTTATTTACCTAATCTTATTCTGCTTTTGGTTTATATTTCCCACTGTTAGTGGAGAATCATCTTATCCATAAACGTCTTTCGGTTACTTTTTTTTTTTTTTTTTGCAATAATTTCATTTCTTTTGGATAGTTGGTCTTTTAGATACTTAGTCTTAGGTAAATATCTGAAACTAGGATTTCAAAAAATGCCAAACTATTTTCCAGAGTGGTTGGTCTAAGAGTTCCTGTCTTTAATGGCTTCTTTCTAACTTTTCTTCATTCCAGTGAGCAGGTGCATATATTGGGAAACTTAGGGAACATCATAGTAGTGATGAAAAGGAAACTTTGGCCTTTCAAAGTTGATTCTCTGGGTTCTTATTGAATCTAGTGCCAAGTTTCCAAGGCTTGTTATTTCTTGATGGGCAGAGACCTGTGGCTGTCCTTGCCCAACAGGCCTCTGCATGGACTCCTGTTGTTCCTGCTGCCCCTTAAGGTTTTGCTCGAAACTCCCTATTGCCAGAATAACCCCATCATTCCCTGGGTAGATTGCTTTGGTTTTCTTGCCATCTAGCCCCCTGCATTCTTCCATGTGGATGTTGATGCTGTGCAGAAAAGTTTGAGGTGGTTTTAAGGGAAATGAATAATATTAGTCACATTGTGAAATTATTAGTAAATATGGAGGAATAACCTTGAGGTTGTTTGTGGCTGTGAAAAGAATGGAGGGGATGAGGGACACGTTCACATCTTCCCCGCTGCTGCCCTCAGCTGGTGTTGAAGTGTGGGTCCAGGAGGACACACTGGGCAAGATGCAATCTTGAATGGAAAACCAAGCCAAGAATGGAAGAAAGAAATCATGGGGCTTGCATCACACTGAGTTAAAGCCTGAGGAGAAGTCATACTTTTATTGTTTCTCTGTTACATCAGCTTTCTTGAGGTATAATTTATATACAATAAAATTCTGAGAAAAGAGAGATCAGTGGGTTTATTGCTCTTGAGAGGACCTCTCAGACAGATTAGAAGTTGAGCTGAGTTTTGAAGGACTTAGTATTTGGAAAGAAGGGTCATCTTCTGTGGCAGGAGTACGGCAGGCTGTACTCCTCAGCATCTCAATGTCTGATGCAGGCCGATCGCTCTGCTTGGAGTGTTCTTCCTGGGTCACTGCTTTGTTTATTTTAGCTCACCTTCTCCAGTAAACTGCTGCAGCCACCCTTTTTAATACTCTAGGCTGCTCCCTATTCTCTTCCCCCTTTGCCTTCCAATTCTCCCAACAAAACATTTCCAACTTGCTGTATGATATAGTTACTTCTCAAGTTTATTGAAAGTCACCTGCGTTTAGAATGCAGCTTCATGAAGACAAGGATTATTGTCTCTTTTTTATTCTCCAAGATATTGTAAGCATAAAGAACTCTGATAGGCACTTAGTAGGTGCTCAGTAAATATTTGTTTGAAGATATAAAGATTTTGAGTTCAGAGTGAGCAAAATATATTTGAGAGTCTAGTGAAACCAGCCTCATCGAAGTGAAAAGAGTTTTATGTGTTGTAGCTTCCAGTTGGACAAATAGAGCAAAACAAGATTAGAGCAAAGGAATTTATTATTTGTATAATGAGAGTTTTTTTAAATAAGATTTTATTTTAAATAACAATATTAATTTAATGATGTAAAAGTAATATCTTCGTAACATTTTGCTGCATTTAAAAAAAATGCTCTCTCGAGTGTTTTTAGTTTTACCTGGTAAAAATGGCTTAATCAATAGGGAAATTAGCTATCTTGCATATTAAAAACGTCCCTAAGTAAGGCAGGCTTCAAGGTTGGCTGATTAATTTGGCAGGAAATGTCTCTGAAGACTCATTTCTCATTTCTTTCCCCTCCCTCCTTTTCTCCTTCTTGTCCTTGTCTCTCTCCCCTTCCCCTCCACCACCCTCCCTCTCTCTCCTTCCCTTCCTGTTTCCCCTCTGTCTTTCTTGCTGGGTTATTGTTAATTTCAGGTCGATGGCCCTGGTGGCTGCCACCACCTACTAGGGCCAAAAAGCTTTCTTGTTTGTGGTTCTCTCAAAATCATGACAATTAAGTCATTTTCTTCAATCAGACTGAAGAAAATGACTTAAATTTCATGGTTTTGAGAGAACCACAAACAAGATTGAGACATTTATTCAGTGTCTGGCACGTAGTAGACTTTTGGTAAATACTTATGGATGAATTGTTAAGATTGCATAATTGTTAGAAATGGCTGGGGGGATGCTGAATAGGCTGCTTCAGCTCCTAAGATATGGATGTCTATAAAAAGATGAGTAGTTTATGAATGTTCATGGAAATATTTATCTCCCATAAAGAGAAGATAGGTGTGCTCTGCTTAGAAATACTAGAATAACTAGAGTCTGAAAGGCAGATTGAGATAGGTAGTATTGAAGGATAGAGGTGCAGTGAAGTCAGTCACAAAGGTCTCCATAGTACCAGTTTGTGACAGATTTCTTTCTCATCCTGTGGAATGAACATGGAAAGCAGGCTGCTTATTCACGGAAGATTTAGTAAAAATGACCCTATGTTAAACCTCAAGGAGATGATCAATCAATTAAAAAAGTAGAAATTGTTCAAAATACATCCTCTGGAACTTTGTATCTAGTTCATATGAAAATCACAATTTTGAATTTGAAATGCAAAATGTGGTTTTTAATATTAATTTCTAATATAGGCATTAAATAATCACCTTTCTTTATTCTGAATTTCTTCTTTGTTAATATTAACATGCACACACACACACACAGAGAATACTACTGTGTATGTTGTGTGTATTATACACAAATACACACACACACACACACACACATTTTCTATTTTCTTTATTTGCTCATTGATTGATGGACATTTGGGTTGGTTCCATATTTTTGCAACTGCAAATTTTGCTGCTGTAAATATGCATATGCAAGTATCTTTTATCTATAATGACTTCTTTTTCTCTGTGTAGATACCCAGGAATGGGATTGCTGGATCAAATGGTAGATCTACTTTTAATTCTTAAAGGAATCTCCACACTGTTTTCCATAGTGGTTGTACTAGTTTAAATTCCCACCCACACTGTAACAGAGTTCCCTTTTTACCACATCCACTCTAACATCTATTATTTTTTGATTTTTTGATTATGCTCATTCTTGCCAGGAGTAAGGTGGCATTTCATTGTGGTTTTGATTTGTATTTCCCTGGCCATTATTGATATTGAGCATTTTTTCATACGTTTGTTGTCCATTTGTTTATCACCTTTTGAGAATTGTCTATTCATGTACTTAGCCCATTTTTTGATGGGATTTTTTTTTCTTGCTGATTTGAGTTCCTTGCAGATTGCGGTATTAGTCCTTTGTCAAGATGTATAGATTGCAAAGATTTTCTCCCACTCTGTGCATTGTCTGTTTAGTCTGCTGATTATTTCTTTTGCTGTGCAGAAGCTTGTGAGTTTATTTAAGTCCCATCTATCTTTGCTTTTGTGGCATTTTTGCTTTTGGGTTCTTGGTCATGAAGTTTTTGCCTGAGGCAATGTCTAGAAAGCTTTTCTCAGTGTTTTCTTCTAGAATTTTTATGGTTTTAGGTCTTAGATTGAAGTCTTTGATCCATCTTGAGTGTTTTAAGGTGAGAGATGAGGATTCAGTTTCATTCTTCTACAGGGGCTTGCCAATTATCCCAGCATCGTTTGTAGAATAGGGTGTTCTTTCCCCACTTTATGTTTTTGTTTGCTTTGTCAAAAATCAGTTGACAGTAAATATTTGGCCTTATTTCTTGGTTCTTTGTTCTGTTTACATTGGTCTGTATGCCTGTTTTTATACTAGTACCATGCCATTTTGGTGACTTTGGCCTTATAGTATAGTTTGAAGTCGGGTAATATGTTGCCTCCAGGTTTGTTCTTTTTGCTTAGCCTATCTTTGGCTCTCTGGGCTCTTTTTTGGTTCCATGTGAATTTTAGGATTTTTTTCTAGTTCTGTGAAGAATGATGGTGGTATTTTGATGGGAAGTGCATTGAATTTGTAGATTACTTTTGGCTGTCTGGTCATTTTCATAGTATTGATACTACCTATCCACGAGCATGGGATATGTTTCCATTTGTTTGTATTGTCTATGATTTCTTTCAGCAGTGTTTTGTAGTTTTCCTTGTAGCAGTCTTTCACCTTCTTGGTTAAGTATATTCCTAAGTATTTTATTTTTTTGCAGCCATTGTAAAAGGGGTTGAGTTCTTAATTCGATTCTCAGCTTTGTCCCTGTTGGTGTACAGCAGGGCTACTGATTTGTGTACATTAATTTTGTATCCTGAAACTTTGCTGAATTCATTTACCAGTTTTGGGAGCTTTTTGGATTACTCTTTAGGGTTTTGCAAGTATGTGATCGTGTCATCAGCAAACAATGACAGTTTGACTCCTTCTTTACCAGTTTAGATGCCTTTCTTCTTTCTCTTGGCTGCTTGCTCTGACTAGGACTTCTGGTACTGTGTTGAATCAAACTGCTAAAAGTGGGCATCCTTGTCTTCTTCCTGTTCTCAGAGGGAGTGCTTTTAGCTTTTCCCATTCAGTATATTGTTGGCTGTGGGTTTGTCATAGATGGCTTTTATTATCTTAAGGTATGTCCCTTCTATGCCAATTTTGCTGAGGGTTTTAATCATAATGGGATGCTGGATTTTGTCAAATGCTTTTTCTGCATCTATTGAGTTGATGATGTGATTTTTGTTTTTGATTGTGTTTATATGGTGTATCACATTTATTGACTTGTGAATGTTAAACCATCCCTCCATCCCTGTTATCAAACCCACTTGATCATGGTGGATTATCTTTTTAATATGCTCTTGGATTTGGTAAAAAAAATCTTAAGATTTTTACATTCATCAGGGATATTGGTCTATAGTTTTCTTTTTTTGATTATGTTTTTTCTTGGGTTTGATATCGGGGTAATATTGGCTTCATAAAATGATTGAGGGAGGATTCCCTCTTTCTCTATCTTGTGGAATAGTGTCAATAGGATGGTACCAGTTCTTCTTTGAAATTCTGTTAGAATTCAGCTGTGAATCCATCTGGTCCTGGACTTTTTTGTTGGTAACTTTTTAATACCGTTTCAATCTCACTGCTTTTTATTGGTCTGTTCAGAGTTTCTATTTCTTCCTGGTTTAATCTTAGAGGGTTGTATATTTCCAGGAATTTATGTATCTCCTCTAGGTTTTCTAGTTTATACACATAAAGGTGTTCATAGTAGCCTTGAATAACCTTTTGTATTTGTGTGGTATTGGTTGTAATAGCTCCCGTTTCATTTCTAATTGAGCTATTTTGGATCTTCTCTCTTCTTGTGTTGGTTAATCTTGCTAATGTTCTGTCAATTTTATTTATCTTTTTTAAGGACCATCTTTTTGTTTCATTCATGTTTTGTGTTGTTTGGTTTTTGTTTGTTTCAGTTTCACTTAGTTCTGCTCTGATCTTGCTTATTTATTTTCTTCTGCTGGGTTTGGAGTTGTTTTGTTCTTGTTTCTCTAGGTCCTTGAGGTGTGACCTTAGATTGTTTATCTGTGCTCTTTCAGACTTTTTGATATAGGCATTTAATGCTATAAACTTTTCTCTTATTACCACTTTTGTTGTATCCTTGAGGTTTTGATAGGTTTTGTCACCGTTATAGTGTAGATCAAACCCAATAATCATTCATGAGCAGGTTATTTAGCTTCTCTGTATTTGTCTAGTTTTGAGGGTCCCTTTTGGAATTGATTTCCAATTTTATTCCACGGTGGTCTGAGAGGGTACTTGCTATAATTTTGATTTTCTTAAATTTGTTGAGATTTGTTTGGTGGCCTATCTTATATAAGGTCTATCTTGGAGAATGTTTCATGTGCTGATGAATGGAATGTATATTCTGCAGTTGCTGCATAGAATGTTATGTAAATATCTGTTAAGTCCATTTGTTGTAGGGTATAGTTTAAGTCCATTGTTTCTCCGTTAACTTTCGGTCTTGATGACCTGTTCAGTGCTGTCAGTGGAGTATTAAAAGTTCTCCACTATTACTGTGTTGCTCTCTATCTCACTTCTTAGGTCTAGTAGTAATTCTTTTATAAAGTTGGGAGCTCCAGTGTTTGGTGCATATATATTTAGGATTGTGATATTTTTATTTTGGACTAGTTCTTTTTTCATTATATAATGTCCCCCTTTGTGTTTCTTAACTGCTGTTGTTTAAAGTTTGTTTTGTCTGATATAAGAATAGCTGTCCAGGCACGGTGACTCACACCTGTAACCCCAGCACTTTGGGAGGCAGAGGTGGGTGGATCACAAGGTCATAAGTTCAAGACCAGCCTGGCCAAGATGGTAAAACGCTGTCTCTAATAAAAATACAAAAATCAGCTGGATGTGGTGGTGGGCACCTGTAATCCCAGGTACTCAGGAGGCTGACGCAGAGAATTGCTTCAACCTGGGAGACAGAGGTTACAGTGAGCCAAGATCTCACCACTGCACTCCAGCCTGGGTGACAGGGTGAGACTCTGTCTCAAAAAAAAAACCTACTTCTGCTGTTTGCTTTTGGTGTCGATTTGCATGTAATATCATTTTCTGCCCCTTTCCTTTAAGTTTATGTGACTCCTTGTGTGTCAAGTGAGTCTCTTGAAGAGAGCAGATACTTGGTTGGTGAATTAATTTTTTAATTTTTTGGAGATGGGGACTTGCTCTGTCCCCCAGACTGGAGTCCAGTGGTGCCATCTTAGCTCACTGAAGCCTTTACTTCCCACATTGAAGCAATTCTTGGGTGTCTCGACCTCTCAAGTAGCTGGGATTATGGGTACACACCACCATGCCCAGCAAATTTTTATATTTTGAATAGAGATGGGGCTTCCCCATGTATGAACTCCTGGCCTCAAATGAGCCACCCACCTCAGCATCCCAAAGTGGCATGAGCCACCATATCCAGCCTTGGTTGGTGAATTCTTATCCTTTCCGCATTCTGTATCTTTTAAATGGGGCAGTTAGGCCATTTACATTCAATGTTAGTATTGAGATATGAGGTACTATTGTATTTGCCCTGCTATTTGTTGCCTAAATACCTTGGGGTTTTTTCATTGTGTTGTTGTTCTATAGGTCCTGTGAGAATTAGGCTTTAGAGAGATTCTGTTTTGGTGTATTTTGAGGATTTGTTTCAAGATTTAGAGCTGCTTTTATTAACAGCAGTTCTCATAGTGCTGGTTTGGTAGTGGTGAATTCTCTTGGCATTTGTTTGTCTGAAAAAGTCTGTATCTTTCCTTCATTTCTGAAGCTTAGTTTTGCTGGATACAAAATTCTTGGCTGATAATTGTTTTGCTTAAGGAGGCTAAAAATAGAATCCTAATCCCTTCTAGCCTGTAGGGTTTCTGCTGATAAATCTGCTATTAGTCTGACAGGTTTTTCTTTTTAGCTTACCTACTGCTTTTGCCTCACAGTTCTTACAATTCTTTCCTTCATCTTGACGGTAGATAACCTGATGACTATGTGCCTAGGCAATGATCTTTTTGTGATGAATGTCTCAGGTGTTCTTTGAGTTTCTTGTATTCGGATGTCTGTATCTCTAGCAAGGCCTGGGACGTTTTCCTCAATTGTTCCCTCAAATATGTTTTCCAAATTTTTAGATTTCTTTCTCGGGAACACCAGTTATTCTTAGATTTGGTTGTTTAACATAATTTTAAACTTCTTGGAGGCTTTATTCATTTTTTAAATTCTTTTTTCTTTGTCTTTGTTAGATTGGGTTCATTTTAAAGCCTTATCTTTGAGCTCTGAAGTTTTTCTATTTGTTTAATTCTGTTGCTGAGACTTTCCAATGCATTTTGCAGTTCTCTAAGTGTCTCCTTCATTTCCAAAAGCTGTGATTGTTTTTTGTTTATGCTATTTCATTGAGGATTTTTCCGTTGATACTCTGTGTTATTATTATTTTTTTTTCTTTAAGTTGGATTTCACCTTTCTCTGGTGCCTCCTTGATTAGCTTAGTAGTTGACCTTCTGAATTCTTTTTCTGGCAATTCAGAGGTTTTGTCTTGGTTTAGATCCATTGCTGGCGAGCTGGTGTGATCTTTTAGGGGTGTTAAAAAACCTTGTTTGGTCATATTACCAGGATTGGTTTTTCTGGTTCCTTCTCATTTGGGTGGACTGCGTCAGAGGGAAGGTCTGGGACTCAAGAGCTGCTGTTCAGATTTGTTTGTCCCGTGGGGTGCTCCCCTGATGTGATGTTCTTTCCCTTCCCTTGGGATGGGGCCTCCTGAGAGCTGAACTGCAACAATAGTTGTTTCTCTTCTGGATCTAGCCACGTAGCAGAGCTACTGGGCTCCAGATTGTCACTGGGGAGTGACTGCAGAGAGTCCTGTAAAGTGATCCATCTGCAGGTTTCTCAGCTGTGGATACCAGCACCTGCGCTGGTGGAGTGAAGTGGACTCTGTGAGGGTCCTTGGTTGTGTTTTTGTTTCGTGTGCTTGTTTTGTGTTGGTTGTCCTCCAGCCAGGAGGTGGCACTGTTAAGAGTGCATCAGCTGAGGTTGTATAGGGAGAACACAAGCTTGCCCTAGGATCACCCTTGGGTGAGCATTCAGGTTTCTCCAGTGGTGGGCAGGAAGGGCTTTGTCTTTGGTTACCAGGGCAGGTAGAGAAACACCATCAGGTGGAGGCAGGGTTAGGCATGTCTGATCTCAGGCTTTCCTTCGGCAGGGCTTGCTGTGACTGCTGTGGGGAATGGGGGTGTAGTTCCTAGACCAATGGAGTTATGTTCTCAGGGGGCCTCTGCGATCACATACAGGTCAGCAGAAAAGTGGGGTAAAGCCAGCAGCACAGAACCCACCCAGCTCCCATGCAGCCCGTAGTCCAAAAGGCTGGCCTCACACCCACCATGGCCCCCTCACAGCACGGAGTTTACTTCCAGACAGCTGGTGAGCAGGGTGGAGAACTTGCCCCAGGGCACAACCTCCCATCTGAGAAAGCAAGTGAAGTCACAATTCCTCAGCTGTCCCTGAGCCTGCAGCCACAATCCACCTCCTGCAAAGGGTCTGTGGATTCTCTAGGCTTTCCTAGTATGTTCCTGCGGTAGATCTTGAAGCAAAAGTTCACAATGTGGGTTTCCACAGGCTGGTCTGTCCATCAGAGTGGGAGCTGCAATTTAGGCCTGCCTCCTGTTCACTATTTTCACAGATTTTGATTAAATGATTTAGAAAACATTCAAAATTAACTTTTCACTGTGAAAGCTACACTATTATGTACTTGCTGTGAATCGTGTACTTACTATGAAATCCCCTTAGGGCATTTTTTTTCCCATAGACTATTCTTGCTAAGGCATTTATAAAGTATTAAAATGAGGTTCGGATCAAAGATCCTTTATCTTTCTCTAAAAATTAAATTTCTCTTTAACAAGTATAGACATTTATTTTCTGAAATTATTACATCTATTTGTTTCCTAATTTATTCATCCCACTAGAATGCAAGCTTATTGCAATCAGAGATAAGTCCCTGGCACACAGTGGTTCATCAGTAAATATTTGTTGAATAAACACGTGTTTCTAAAAACTCTGTGCTGCATAAAAATTACTGTTCTCTGGAACTTTTTTTTTTTATTTTAGCCAATTTGTTCCTCATTGGTGACTCAAAATTTGGTATTCATGGCAATTTTCTTCTTTTCCATTTTCCTCTAGCCTTTTATTTCAAAGAGAGCTTCATTGCTGATCTGAGTGAAATGCTGCCTGGCATGTCAGCTGTGAGTGTGTGTTGGAAGTGTACAGGGAAGGGAACATTCGACATCATGGCTTGTTAACCTGGAATTCTTATAAGATCTGCAGGGAGCCATGAACTGCAATATTCCCTCTCTGTTACCTTGAAAATGGGCATTGTGGTGAGGGAGGGAGGCTCTTTTTCAGTAACAATTTATATTGTTAACTTATTTCACTTTGAACTTGTAAGGTGGCAGAAGTTAGGCACCTTGCCCAATGTAGTATAGCTAGTGACTGTAGGTCTGGGCTTCAAACCTTAGTCCATGCTCTAAACCAGCGATTCCCAGCCTTTTGACAACAGGAAGGTTTCGTGGAAGACCGTTGTTCCACAGACTGGTTGGAGGGGGTGGTTTCAGGATGATTCAAGCATATCACATTTATTGCTCATTTTATTTATATTATTATTACATTGTAATATATAATGAAATAATAATATAACTCACCATGATGTAGAATCAGTGGAAGGCCTGAGCTTGTTTTCTTGCACCTAGCCGGTCCCATCTGAGGGTGATGGGAGACAGTGACACCTGAAGTGTGTCACTTGTGTCCAGGCTCTTCTGTAATCTCGTTTTGGTCACTGTCACTGCAGAAAACCCTACTTGACAAAGATAGGATGTTGGACAAGGAAGCAGGCCTTTCAGTGCTTTTGTGGCAATCCTAGGATCTTCTGCTTTGACTTTAATCCAGAACATACGGAGATTTGAAGTTGTCTCAAACATATTTTTAAAGCCACTGTCATTTACCATCTCAAGTGGTTGCCATCTCAAGTTCCTCTTCTAGCACAGACAGTCGATTCACTGGCTTACTCATAGAAGGGTCACGGATCCATTCCTTCCCAGTTCAGGGCTCTCCTGTGGCTGGGAAGTGTTGCTCAAGCTCCTCTGAAAGCTGAGGTAGGTGATCGTGTGTCAGCGGGGAGAAAGAAGGCCCTGGGTCAGTCTCTTTCACAATCTCTGCTAATGTTTGACACTTCTCAGAAATCCCAGTGTTCACTTGTCACCCCGTAATTCCAGTGTGACTTTGAATGCAGCCGCTTTATCTGCCGACTTGAAGAGAGCTGTCATTCTCCCTGAAGTGACAGAGTGAGTTCGCTGAGCAAGTTAAATAGGTCGCACAAGTAAGCAAGTTTGCAAGCTATTTGGTGTCACTGAAATGTGCTGCCAGTGATGACTTTTTTTCTAAAAGGTATCTCCAGAGTGGTTCTCCTAATTCAAAAACTCTGGCCCGCAATCTACCTTTAGAAAGTGTCTCACTTCTGTGTATGAGAAGATGTGTGTGCTCTGCGTCCATCTCCTCACAGGGCTGTGCAAACAGATGTGCGTTAAGGGCGTGTACTTTAATATGGTCAATAATTTGAATCACATTCTGTAAAACATTGTTAAGTCCATGTGGCATTTTTCAGCTACGTTCCTTTGGCTTTTTCTCTATGGATGACACAGTGCGTAGACTCACATTCAGAAGCTACCTAAGGAGATCCAGTGGCGCAGTCGGTTACGGCGGGGTACTTATACCCAGAAGTGACCTGTTTGACCTGAGTAGTGAAACCAGTCATGGCAGCGGCTCTGTCCATGTGTATACTGACACAAAATGACCAATTTAGTTTTTCTGATGTGTAATCATTCGTAGACTAGAATAGTTCTGCAGCTGTGGTGTTGGTTGGTAACGAAAGCGCACATAAGGTATCCTCACGCACATCCCCTGAAAACAGATCACACATAAACAAGCATCGTTGTCTTGCTGTCAACCTGGATTGTGTGCTGCAGTGACTCATTAATCCTCTTTTACAATTGTGTCTCAGTATCCTCTGCTATTTCATCAATTCATCGAGTTATGGTGCTAGCCGAAAGACGACCACCTGCCACCTTTTGAACTGCAGCCTCTCCTAAAATTTCACCACAGATGTCCTTAGCGGCAGGCAGGATCAGCTCTTCACCAACACTAAAGGGCTTCTGAGCTTCAGCAACGCGGCTAGCCACTAAGAATGATGCACTCAGAGCAGACACATTTAATGAAGTGCCAGCCTTCAATAATTGCCTGTGTTATTGGTGTACACTTTTCTTTTGAAAACTCCAAAGGCTTGTCTTTTAATGCAGGGTGCATGGTCTCCATGTGGCAACGCAGTTTTGAAGGAAGGTTTCATGGCTTCCTTGGATAGCTAGTTGCCATATATACAAAGTGGACTTGGTGAATGTGAATTGCCTGTTGCAATGAATCCATAATTTTAAGTAGGACTTTATATTTTCTTTTAAATGCAGCTTTCATTTTGTTGGCAGTCTTAGAGTCTTCTGCTTTCTCATGATTTGCGTCTTCCTCCTTTTCAAAGAAGCTCTACAGTTATATTTGCTTTTTACTCATTTTGGCTAGGGTTAGCTTGTGGGCCTACCAAAACTGTGACTGAGACAAGTGCTTAGTGTGGGAAAGAGGTGCAGATGGAAGTGACAAACGAAATAATAGGCAGGCCACATGTGGACTAAATACGTATCAGATTCTGACTTAAAGCCTGCCACCAGAAGCAGCTGTGCAATTGACGTACATCAGCTCACTTGCCACTGGATGCAGCTTGTCACTTGCCGCTCACTGAGAGAGTTTGGATATGAGTCTGCAAGCAGTTCATTTACTATGGTCCCTGTGCAGGGAAACCTGTCTGCTAATGATAATCTGTATTTGCGGCCACAGCCCAGCGCTAGCACCACCACCTCAGCTCCGGCTCAGGTTATCAGTCATTAGTTAGATTTTCATAAGAAGCGCACAACCCAGATCCCTAGCAAGTGCAGTCCACAGTAGATTCTCATGTGCTCCATGAGAATCTAATGCCACTTCTGATCTGATAGGAGGTGGAGCTCAGGCAGTAATGCCAGTGATGGAGAGCTGTTGTAAATACGGACGAAGCTTCGCTCACTTGCCACAGCTCACCTCCTGCTGGGTGGCCCAGTTCCTAACAGGGATGGCCCAAGCGTTGGGGACCCTTGCTGTAAGCCACTGTCTATCATATGGGTTCCCACAATGCACCTCTACTGTAGAAGAGAAAATAGTTTCTGTCTTCAACATGCTTAAATTTTTCTTGGGCAAGAGATTTCAACTGAATGAAAATTCCAACTATTAAGAAATAGGGGGCCAGGTACAGTGGCTCATGCCTGTAATCCCAGCACTTTGGGAAGCTGAGGTGGGCAGATCATTTGAAGTCAGGAGTTCAAGACCAGCTTGACCAACATGGTAAAACCCCATCTCTATTAAAAATACAAAAAAAAAAAAAAAAAAAAAAAATTAGCTGGGCGTGGTGGCACGTGCCTGTAGTCCCAGCTACTCCAGATGGTGAGGCAGGAGAGTTGTTTGAATCCGGGAGACAGAAGTTGCAGTGAATCGAGATCGTGCTACTGCATTCCAGTGTGGGAGACAGAGTGAGACTCTGTTTCAAAAAAAAAGAAGGAAGGAAAGAGGGAGGGAAGGGCAATGTTCCCTTACACAAGGAATCCCACTGTGTTCATTAATTTTCTCAGTTAAGTAGAATACTGTAGTTCTTGAATATGCTAGACTTAACATTTATTTAACTAAAATTGAGTGTTAAGTTGGAGAAATGGTTTTCTAAATTAGTTCCTAAGGAGAAAAGCCAGATATCAGCTATAGGTAATCTTTTCCTTTCAAATGCTTTAAATTGCCCATAAAGCAAAACATTGTTGATTTTGTAAACACATGTCATAGGATTTCTTACGCACACTCAGTTCTGAGAAGTACTAACTAAGCAAGACTAGGAGAAAAAGCCAAAGGAACATTGATGTACAGATGTCTGGACATTCACACTGTTCTTGAACTAACTTTCAGATCTGTAGTGAGGACTAGCAGAGAGTGAAAATTCCATAATGTCATAGCTAGATGATGCCATGCAGTCTTGGTATTAAACCTGTTCACACAATGCTCTTTTTCATTGTATACCTTTTAATTGTTTGGCTTTTTCGAATATGCTCATAAAATGTTTTAGATAAAAACTTAAAAAAAATTAAAAGTGCATATGCCTTAGTAACTTTAGAATCTGTAAATGAATTTGTTGTAATGATTAAACTAAATAGTCTCATCTTTAAAGAGGCTTAGGAGAGGATTAGCAGTTGAAGAGTAAGTCAAATATTTCTGTGGCGCCACTTCATTGTAGAAGATAAATTTTTTTTATAACATTGTTACATGCGTTACATTCTTGGAAGTCAGATGCTATACTTTAACCATTATATAACAATGATAAAATATATGAGCAAGTGTGTATTAATACAGTAATACAAAAACTAGTTTACTGTCTATTTGAATGCCTACTGTCCTAGCATTGAGTTTGGTATTTTTAAAAATAGTGACCCCCAACCTTTTTGGAACCAGAACACCAGGGACCAGTTTTGTGGAAGACGATTTTTCCATGGACTGGGGTGGGTGGTGGGTAGATTCGAACGCAACGTAACTGTCTGTCATGCACAGTTCACGATAGGGTTTGTGCTGCTATGGAAAGCTAATGCCGCACTGGTCTGACAGGAGGCAGAGCTTAGGTGGTAGTGCTCCCTTGCCAGCCACTTGCCTCCTGCTGCTGTGCAGCCTGGTGCCTAACAGGCCACCGACCAGTAATGGTCTGCAGTCTGGGAGTTGGAAACCTCTTAAAAACTGAGTTCCCGAGGTGAGTGGATCACCTGAGGTCAGGAGTTCAAGAGCAGCCTGGCTAACATGGTGAAACTCTGTCTCTACTAAAAATAAAAAAATTGGTCAGGCATGGTGGTGCGCTCCTGTAGTCCCAACTACTCGGGAGGCTGAGGCAAGAGAATCGCTTGAACCCAGGAGGTGGAGGTTATAAGATCACACCACTGCAATCCAGCCTGGGCAACAGAGGGAGACTCCATAGTAAAAAACAAGCAAAAAAAAACTCAATTTCCTCTCCAAAGTATCACTGTGTAAAAAGACCCTCAAGTAAAGTCAGTGTTCAGCCTGTGTTAAAGTCTAGTTATTTTAGGTTCTGAAGCATTTGAGGGGCATCATAGAGGGAAAATTTTTGAAAGACAAACTGAGTGCGTAAGAGAGAGAGCAAGTATGTGCATGCGTGCGTGCGTGTGTGCGTGTGTGCGTGCATGTGTGCGTGTGTGCGTGCGTCCGTGTGTGTGTGCGTGCATGCGTGCATGCATGCGTAGGCAGGAGTGCACATACGGGAACGTACTCTGTTCAGGGACCAGTTTGGAAGATACTGGTTGATATGTGGTTTGGGACTAGACGTGGTGTCATCTGAGGAAATGAGTGATAAGCTGTAAGTTTGAGAAAGATGAGAGAAAACTGGAAACATCGGGACTCAGTGGTTTCACTAATATGGATATTGAAGGAGAAAGGAGAATTACAACCTTGCCTGAAGTTGTGGGACGGAGACGTGGGCATAGTTTTGGCTGTGTCAGGTTAAGTTAGGCTGTGCTTTGGAGTGACACTGAGTACATTCCATTTTTGGTACGTTAAGTTCGTTCTGATGGTGACAGACAACAGGGTTTGATTGCTTAGGAAGACACAGGAACTGAAATGACAGTGCTTACAGATCTAGAATTTATTACAGGAAAAAGATACAATATACAGTAGCACTAGATTGAAGGCTGCCTCCAGGAAGGAGTGTGTCAACGCCAGACTGAGCTCCAGTAGCCCCTTCTCTGTGGGGGCATACACTTTCTCACAGGTCAGAATCATGACCTGTGTGTGCAGTGCTCAGAACCAGTGGACCAAGAGGGGCTATCTGCCAGCTTGTTTTACACTGTGTTGGTCACACAGACATTTTCTTGCCTGTAGCCAGCCCCGGTGGGAGAGCCTTCCAGGGATTCTCACCTAGACACTGTGCAAACCACCCCAGTCTCACTTTACCCATCAGCAATGCTGACAAGCTGGCATAAACAGCCCCTCAACTCCTCCGACACATGGAACAAAGCAGCGCTATTATTAGTGGGTGTGTTTTATGCCCTGACCAGAGTGCCATGCAGGTACATTTCTTACCTCACCAGAACAGCTCACACCAGCCCCAAGTCTGCTGGAATTAACCTTCAAAGCATGAGTGTTAAAGGTCATTTGGGATATTCATGTGGGTTGTATTGTGTAGAATACTGCAAGTGTTATAAACCCCATTGTGTGCATGTGTAGCTGAATATACCACAGTGTAGCTATTCTTGCAGGCATATCATATCCATTTTAGAACCTCTAGAAAGGTAATCTGGTGGTGGTATTCCATTTTCCCTGTGAAATTAGTGTATACTTCTTAACTTGTAATTTGTTATGTTCAACCTTTACAGTTTAAAAAAATGAAATTCATAAATTTCGTAAGAGGGAGCATTGCAAAAAACTCTTCAATTTTATTGGAAGCAAATGACATGTTTTGTATTTTAAAACTTAGTCTCTAATTGTGTTTTTCCCCCTTCCTTCTCTATCCCCAGATGAATCAGCTCCTAAGGAAGTCAGCAGGGTAAGTAATGTGAATATTATATCTACTACTTCAATATAGGAAATGAATCTTTTTTGCGTATTTTTCAGTATTCTAACACATTAAAGTATTAGAAAAATAATGGCAAAATCTGAGTTCCCTCTCCAAAGTATCACTCGTTAATATGGAATAAAGTCAGTAGAGAGGTTGAAAATAGCGACCTCAAGACTGAATACAGCACACAGGTGGGTTTTGTTTGGTCTGCAGCTGCTTATGGGGTTTTCTGAATCAGTTACTGGCATTTAGAAACTGAGAGACTGTATGTAAAGACTGGATTTCTGGCTTCTCTTGAACCAGAAGGTAAGGTAACACTAACATAGCACTCACACAGGGCAGCAGTCTTCTCAGGGTGGGGAGCAGAAGCTGCCTTCAGATGCATGAGGCTCTCCAGTCAGCCCCAGTCCACGCGACTGGCTTCACTCATGTCCGCTACCTGCCCAACCTCTGCCTTCCAGTTCATGCACTTTCTTTTCGGGAGAACAAAAGATGACCGCTCATGTGTTGAAAGCATGATATTGCTAAGAACTTTTAGAAATCTTAAAGGTACTGTTTTCATGTCCTAGAGAAATAATTAGTGTTAACTTTAAGAGTCTTAGCAAGCTTAAAAACAGAAAGCATTTAGCCTACTGTGTTTATGCTATAAAATTATAAGTGATTACATTTGAAAAAAGTGCCTTAGTTTTTCTGTATTATGCAGATAAAGATCTTCAGATTAAATATTGAAAATAGTAAGTTTGACTTGAACTTAATGCAACCTTATATATCACTTTTTATTGTAAGATATAAACTGAAAAACTGTTAATAGAATCACATATGCAGATACATTCCTTTGTTTTTGATCATCTGAAGAAAGAAATCTCTAAAATGACCTGGGCCCGTGCTGGGGGTGGGGGTGTGGAGATAGGGGAGGGCAGAATTCCTTCTGTCCACAGCAGTGTAGGAGACTCTTGAGGTTTCCGTGAGTGTCAGGGTTTTGCTGGGTGCCTTTGCTATTAATTTCACATTTGTGGAACTCACAGTTTTGGTCTGGATGCCCAAAAGGGACCAGGAAGTGACAGAAGAGTGAACCTGGAATTTTTGGCAGCTGCTAGGAACAGCAGAAAATGCTAAAAAGTGACAGTTGAAGAGAAGATAGGTACTTTGAAAAGTGAACCTTGACAGTCATAAAATATTACAGTGTTGATATTGCCAAAGCTGCCATGTGTTCAGACAGTGTCATTGACAATATTGTCTTATAAGGCTGTTAGAAAAAAATGATGAAACTGTATGTAGTGGGTTTTTTTTTTTTTTTTTTGCTATTATTTATAAGATTCTCTTACATTATGCCAAATTTGGAGAAAAGTACATCTCTAATTGAGAAATACTAAAGGTATAAGCTGATATCCTAGAAATGGTATCAAGTTTCCAAGAGCTCTATAAAGTTTTTTTTGAAAAAAATGTACCCCATATCTTGATCAATGCTTATTTGACTAATATTCAGAGTTTCCTTTATGAAATAGATTTAGAAATTCCTGGAGCAACCTTTTGGTAGATGGTGACTGGCCACAGGGCTTCTGTTCTAACACATCCCTGACAGAAAGCATGTTCTTTAGTTCCACTAATGGCGATGGTTATCCTCTCAGGCAGTTCTGTTTTGTTTTTGTTTTCTTTCCCACTTCTCTTTTTCATATACTTTTTTTTTTTTTTAATTCAGAGTCTCACTTTATCACCCAGGCTTTCAGGCTGAAGTACAGTGGTACAGTCTCGGCTCACTTTGGTCTTGACATCCTGGGTTCAGATGATCCTCCCACCTCTGCCTCCTAAATAGCAGGGACTACAGGCCTGTGCCACCATGCCCGGCTAATTTTTTATATTTTTTTTTATTAAAGGCAGAGTTTCTCCATGTTGCCAAAGCTTGTGTCGAGCTCCTGGGCTCAAGTGATCCTCCTGCCTCAGCCTCCCAAAGTGCTAGGATTATAGGTTTGAGCTACTGAGTCCAGCCTAGGCAGTTCTAATTATTATGAAGTACTTTCTCATTTAGAACCAAGCAGCCTCCCAGAATAGCCATTCCCCGGTATTTGTTTTGACTTTTATTTCATATGCAAACTCTTTGAGTACAGGAGTGATGTTATTTCTTTTCCAGTGAAACATCTTACTTTCTAAACTTTATTCTCCAGATGCCTCCTTAAGATGTGGGTCGACATTCTTTGGACAAACCATACATTATTAATACATATTTGAAACACCGCGACCTTAGCATAGCACCACAGACTAATTGTGTCTTGACCCTGGTAAAAGGAGGTGGGACAGATACCTGTCTTAGTTTGAAACTATGTATCTGTCAATACAGTTTCAATGGAGAATTAGTTTTTTTAAACTACATTGCATTTTTGGTTATTGAGTTTTGAATAAACTATCATTATTTTTTCATGAAGTCAAGTCAGACTGGTAGGTCTTATGTCTCTCCCCTTCCCTTTTCCCCATTTTCCCTTTCTCTCTTTGTCTCCCTGTCTTCTTGCTTATCATTCAATGACCAATATTTTTTGAGCACTTGTGTTCCAGGCATTGTTCTAAGGTGCTATGGATAGAATAGACAGTTTTCAGGTTGTCATAGCAGAGAGGGGAGTGGTGGAAACAGCTCAGATAATTTATATGATGTGTATATGTGTGTTTGTGTGTGTGCACACCTGTCAGGCAGTGATACATACATGGAAGAATAAAGCAGAATAAGGGGCTCGAGAGTGATGGCAGGTTCGGAGGATGCTTACTGGCTTGTTGCACATCTGCAGTGGTCAGGAGAGGTTAGTTTCTTCAGGGAAATTTGAGCAGGAATCGAAAGGGAATGAGAATCAGCAGAAGGAAGAGATGGCAACTGCAGAGGCCCTGATGTAGGCCGTTGTGACTGGAGCAGAGAGAGTCATGGGGAGACTAATAAGAAATGAGGTTGGATTGGAATTGAGAGTATACACAGCAAGAGTGGAAACAGGTAGACCCAGTGGCAGCCTAGGAGTGTAGGCAGGGGAGGGTGATGTCTAGGGTTAGGATTGTAATGGTGAACTATGATCAGAGGTTGGCTGTTTGAGAAGAAAGAGCAGACAGGCTTCGTTTATGGGTGTGTAAACCAAAATGTTTCCGAGACCTGTCTCAGTCAGCTTAGAAGTTTATTTTGACAAGGTTAAGGACGTGCCCATGACACAACCTCAGGAGGTTCTAATATGTGTCCAAAATAGTTGGGCTACCGCTTGCTTTTATACATTTTACGGAGACATAAGGCATCAGTCAGTACATGTACCTTGGTTTTATCTGAAAAGGTGGGACAGCTGGAAGCGTGGGGGGCGGGTAGCATCCAGGTCATAGGTGGATTCAAAGATTTTCTGATGGGCAATTGGTTGAAAGAGTTACTATCAAAGACCTGGAATCAGTAGAAAGTAACATCTGGCTTAAGGTAAGGTTTTGGATACCAAGGTTTTATCATGCAAATGAAGCCTCCAAGCAGCAGGTTACAGAGCTCTTAGACCTAAAAAGGTGTCAGACTCTTAGACTCTCCTAGATCAGAGAAAAGACCTGGAAAGGGAAGAGGCTTCTCTACAGAATGTAGATTTTCCCCACAGGAGACAGCTTTGCAGGGCCATTGCAAAATACATCAAAGAAATATATGTGCGGTAAAATACTTCAGTTTCTTTCGGGGCCTGCTATCTGTCTTGTGACAGCGCTACACGAGATCAGGCTGGAGTTTGGTGTCTTATAGCTACAAAAAGTCTGTCTCATCAGTCTTAAAATCTGTTTAGTGTTAATGCTGTTTGGCTGTGTGTGAATTTCAAAGGGAGGAGGTTATAATGAGGCATGTCCAACCTACTGCCCCCGCATCATTGCCTACACTGGATTTTCAGGTCTGCTTTGCAATGCCCTTGGCTGAGAGGACGGTCTTTCAGTCAGTTGAGGAGCTTACAGTTTTATTTTTGGTTTATGGTGTATATGGTGAGTTAGATGAGAGGAATCAGTAATGATTCCCAACCTTGTGGTCTGAGCACTTGGTAGAATAAAATTTCTCTTTACTGTTATGGAGAAGACTGTAGGAGGAATGGGGTTGATTGAGACTGGGAAAGTAGTTAAGTTTAAGGAATCAGATACGGAATTGGAGATTTTCAGAAAACAAGGGCATATATGGTCCAATTAAAAGGAAAGTTCGTAGGTAGAGATACACATTTGGGAGTTTCTGGTGTATAAATGATGTTTAAGGCCGTGGGAGAAGGTGACATTTCTTAGAGAGTTGTCTGTGGAGAAGAGCCAAGACCCGAGCACTAAACTGTGGACACTCCCACTGCCGAGTGGCGGAGAAGATGGGGAAACATCAGCAGAGGAGAGGAAGGAGGAGAAATCAGTGACGCCAGAGGAGACCAAAAGGTTTCTTTGTCAACAGATTTTGTTACAGAATTTTAACCGTAGGACTGTACATTTATTTTACCTTCATTCCATCTTGTTTTGATCCATCTCAGCCTATTGAGATGAGTCTCAGTCTTATTTCTGTTATCTAACCTCTTATTTATTTCTCTATGTTTTGAAGCCTCAAATTTGAGTGTTTTTTCCAACTTGTTTTCCTGTGCCCCCTTTACAATAATTGTCATCTAGGAAATACTGAGTGTGGAAATGTCACCTATGAGAATAATGTGAGATTGTGTCAGATGCTTGGTTGAAACCAGTGTTTCTTAACCTACTATATTTTTCTAATCAGACATTGCCATTTAATTAACAAATATTAGGTGAGTCCCAATTCATCTAGCCTCTTAAGATAGATACATCAAGGACAAACTAGACAGAAATGCCTGTGCTCATGGCATTTACATAGTGTGGGGTAGAGTCAATAAACAACAAATAACACATACACTGTGCTCAGTGGAAATGAGTGCTATGGAGACAGAAGAGTGAGAGGCAGGTTAGATGATGTGGGGCCAGGCAGGGCTCACTGGGGACACATTTGAGGAAAGACCTAAGGGAAGTGAAGGAGTGACCCATGCTGAGAACTGGGTAGGAGCTTTCCAGGCAGATGGTACAGGAAATGCAAAGACCCCAAGACAGGAGGATGCTTGGCACATCGCTGGAGGCATAGCAAGGCGGCCATCCTGACTAGATCTGAGTAAGTGAAGGAAGGAGCCTTGGTCAGAGACAGTGCTGCTGGGGGAGATTTGAGGGATACTGTATCAGTCATGTCTCTACTGGTCATTCGTTCCCATCTAGTCCACAGTAGTAATCCTTTGTTGTGTTATTACTGTTACTCTTTTTAAGTGGTTTCAGCTCGTAAGTCAAAAAGATTTCTGACAAGAACAGGGAGATAAAAGTGTCAGAATAATAAGAGTATTTGGATGCTGAGTTGCTAGAAAATGCAAAATTTCAGCCACATCTAGAATTCTTTGGTGTAGACTTTGCCCCCCCAATACTATAATATTTTTCATTACAGTCTTGTATTTAACGTTTTCAAGGAGAAATCTGAGGCCATTCTGATTCTTCTTAGTAAACATTGCTTTTTTCGTTTCCAAATATATTTGTGTTTCATTTGCTCTTTGAGTTTGTTATTTTCACTAGGTCATGTAGATGTTAAATTTTGAGGAGTTTAACCTGGTGTGTGGTGAGCTTTCTCAGTCATTTTAAGTCATTTTTCCTTCAGGGTGTTATGCTGCTTCTTCTTGATGCATCGCGTCTTTCCCATTTATTCTTTCTCTTCAGGATCACCAGAAATGTCCATGTCTTTCCCCTTTCCTGATTCTTTAACTACACGTTTTAGAACCTCTCAGATTTATTCTCCACGTCATTGACTTCAACTTCTTCTCTCTACTGTTTCTCATTCTGCTTAAATTCATAATGACTCTTTCAAAATGAAAGGTTACTTCGTGTTTTGGGTGTTTCTTCTTCATTTCAATCTGTCTTATTATCCTATTAATAATCTCTTCTTGTTAATTCCTTCATTTTCTTGAGAGTACAAAATAGATGCTTTCCTAGTATTCATTTTGCATATTTTCCTTCTCCAGCGACATCCCAAATGTGTTGCTATCCTCTGTATTCTAGTATAATACTAACACTTTGGATATTTTTGGTAGTTTTTTTTCTGATTTTTGTCGTATGTGTTGAGAAGTCGTTTACTGATTTTTTTTTTTAATAAATGTATTTATCCTTGAATGATGTTAGCTCTGTTCTTCATTAATAGATTATTCTTATCTCTGTTTACTATTCATGTACATGTCCTTAGAATCCTCCTGTTTAGTGTGTTAAAGGGCTAGATAATGAGTTTCAGAGGCACCAGTTCAGTCTGGGGTGACTGAGGGGAACCCCGAGGAAACTGGAGTTGCGGACATTCTCACAGGGGGGAGTTGACCACAGTGACTTTTCTCTAGGTTGATTGAAACAAATTGCTGTACTGGAATCCAGATTTCATTATCTTGTCTTCATTTTAACTTGGCCTGGTAAACAGTATGACTGTATCCATTCTGTTTAGCGTTTCTGTATGCCAGGTTTTAAAAGAAATGCTCAATTCAGTTAGTGAATCATTAAGTTTCTCTGGATTTCTATTCAGTGTGTTTCTAAATACAGGGCCCTGTGGCAGACATAAGCATGAACTCACATCCAACTTTCAGCATATTAAATGGGATCTTGTGTTGTTATTTTTATATATTTATTTATTTTATTAATATACTTTAAGTTCTGAGATACATGTGCAGAAAGTGCAGGTTTGTAAACACATGCCATGGTGGTTTGCTGCACCCATCATAGGTGCAAACCCATCATCTACATTAGGTATTTCTCCTTAATGCTATTCCTCCCCTAGCCACCCACCTCCCAACAGGCATCAGTGTGTGATGTTCCCCTCCCTGTGTCCATGTGTTCTCATTGTGCAACTCCCACTTATGAGTGAGAACATGCGGTGTTTGGTTTTCTGTTCCTGTATCAGTTTGCTGAATATGATGGTTTCCAGCTTCTTCCATGTCCCTGCAAAGAACATGAACTCATCCTTTTTTTATGGCTGCATAGTATTCCGTGTATATGGGCCACATTTTCTTTATCCAGTCTATCATTGTTGGACATTTGGGTTGGTTCCAAGTCTTTGCTATTGTGAATAGTGCTGCAATAAACATACATGTGCATGTCTTTATGGTAGAATGATTTATAATCCTTTGGGTACATACCCAGTAATGGGATTGCTGGGTCAAATGGTATTTCTGGTTCTAGATCCTTGAGGAATCGCCACACTGTCTTCTGCAATGGTTGAACTAATTTACACTCCCATAAACAGTGTAAAAGCGTTCCTATTTCTCCACATCCTTTCCAGCATCTATTGTTTTCTGATTTTTAATCATCCATTCTAACTGGTGTGGGATGGTATCTCATTGTGGTATTGATTTGCATTTCTTTAATGACCATTGTTGATGAGCTTTTTTTCATATGTTTGTTGCCTGCATAAATGTCATCTTTTGAGATGTGTCTGTTTATATCCTTTGCCCACTTTTTGATGGGGTTGTTTGTTTTTTTCTTATAAATTTGTTTCTTTGTAGACTCTGGATATTAGCCCTTTGTCAGATAGATAGATGGCAAAAATGTTCTCCCATTCTGTAGGTTGCCTGTTCACTCTGATGATAGTTTCTTTTGCTGTGCAGAAGCTCTTTAGTTTAATTAGGTCCCATTTGTCAATTTTGGCTTTGTTGCCATTGCTTTTGGTGTTTTAGTCATGAAGCCTTTGCCCATGCCTATGTCCTGAATGGTATTGCTTATGTTTTCTTCTAGGGTTTTTATGGTTTTAGGTCTTATGTTTAAGTCTTTAATCCATCTTGAGTTAATTTTTGTGTAAGGTGTAAGAAAGGGGTCTAATTTCAGTTTTCTGCATATGGCTAATCAGTTTTCCCAACACCATTTATTAAATAGGGAATCCTTTCTCTATTGCTTGTTTTATGTTGAAGATCAGATGGTGTGGGTGTGCAGTCTTATTTCTGAGGCCTCTGTTCTGTTCCATTGGTCTATATATTTGTTTTGGTACCAGTATCATGATGTTTTGGTTACTGTAGCCTTGTGGTATAGTTTAAAGTCAGGTAGCATGATGCTTCAGCTTTGTTCTTTTTGCCTAGGATTGTCTTGGCTATATGGGATCTTTTTTGGTTCCATATGAAATTTAAAGTAGTTTTTTTCTAATTTTGTGAAGAAAATCAATGGTAGCTTGATGGGGATGGCATTGAATCTATAAATTAATTTGGGCAGTATGGCCTTTTTACGATATTGATTCTTCCTATTCATGAGCATGAAATGTTCCATTTGTTTCTGTCCTCTTTTGTTTCCTTGAGCCGTGGTTGGTAGTTCTTGAATCAGTCAAGAGAAAGAAATAAAGTGTATTCAAACAGGAAGAGGAAGTCAAATTGTCTCTGTTTGCAGACAACATGATTGTGTATTTAGAAAATGCCATCGTCTCAGCCCAAAACCTCCTTAATAAGTAACTTAAGCAAAGTCTCTAACAAAATCAATGTGTGGAAATCACAAGCATTTCTATAACTAATAACAGACAAACAGAGAGCCACATCATGAGTGAACTGCCATTCACAATTGCTACAAAGAGAATAAAATACCTGGGAATACAACTTTCAAGGGAGCTGAAGGACCCAGAATATTTTTTATGGACTTGATGCAACAGTGTCATTTTCTTGGGAAGGAGAAATTTTCATTACATTCTTAGGGAATGTTTTGAACATTTGGCTTCATTGGTATTATGTCCAGCCAAATTGTCTTGAATTTTATGGCATGTAGCAGCCATAGTCGCCTGGTTTCATCACTAATTCAGCTTTCTTCTTGTTTTTACTTTTCTTTGTTTATTTCATATATGAATGGGGAGATTTTCATAGGATATCAACTTTAAAATCCTTATTTTTCCTGGTGTAGCCTGTCTTTTCTTCATATTTATAAAATTTCTGTTACTGCATTTAAGAAACTTCTGAATTATCTGTTAATACTTACGACCATATATTCTACAGATTAATTTTATATTATGTTATAATCAGTTTTATTATAGGAAAGAGTATTCTCAGGAGGGCAGGAAAGGTTAGGTTAGGGCAAAAATCTGAAAAAATCCTTTCTTTCTTTCACTGGACTTTGAGAATAGAAGGGGATTGCCAATGCTCGTGAGTTCCAGGGCACGGTGGGAAGAACTGGTCAGCAGCGGGAGTGGGAAGGTGGGCCGGCTTGGCAGATGTGTGGAGTAGCAGGGGCTGAGGTCCAGTGACGCAGGTGCATTTGTAGGGCTTAATTTTCATATTGTTTCATGGAAGCTCGAAAAAGCAGTAGCCTGAAAACGCTTAGAACCTCACTCGCTCTGTTTCTCTGTCTCTTTTTCTCCGTCTTAGTGTCAGGCATTTATTTAAACTTTTTCCGTATACAGTCTAGTTTTATTTGGTTGAAGTCATACTTCTCTGTATAGTAATGTCATTAAAAAGTTAGGATGTTAAATATGTGTCTGAATACTTACAAATACTAACAGTGGAATTAGAACTTCATTTAGCCTAACAAGAAGTTGAGTAAAATGGATTATTTTTCTTGTTTCTGACTTTTATTTTGGTATCAAAGATATATGCGCAGGTTTGTTACATGGGTAAATTGCATATCACAGTTTACCTGTGTAAATTGTGAGGGTCAGTGTACAGATTATTTCATCACCCAGGTAATAAGCATTAATAATCAATGGTAGTTTTTCAAATTTTTCTTCAAAATGTTTTTACTACAAATTTGAACTAGAAGAGAAATGCTAAGTTTACACAGAAGGAAAAAAGTTTATACTGAGGCAAACATCTTTAAGGAATATTTTGGTGATTTCACACAGGAATTTTTCCCTGCTATTCAGATATCTTATTAATTTGTATTATGTATATTACTTCTTTGCAGTTTAACTGTGTGTGTGTGTGTGTGTGTGTGTGTGTGTGTGTGTGTGTGTATGTGTGTGTTGCTTAAAATATTTTATAGTGTTGGGCCACGTGGGACTGGATGGTAGAAGTTCTTGGCATCTGTTCTTACAGTGCAGCTTAAGAATCTCGTGGGTGCAGAATATCTAGAGGGGGATGCTTTGTTGCCTCAGCTCTTTCAAATGTATCACCTCTCAGAAAGTGAGAGAACTCCGTACAGACATTCCCCCAAACAGAGGATTAACAAAATCAGCTGTATCATGTGACTTCAAATGAAACTTTGGCAATATCCGACTAGTTGTGATCATAATTATGCTCTACAACTAATCAGTCACTGAATATAGAATTTAGAATTTTCAGGGTTTCTGTATTAATCTGCTCATTACCTTAATTGAGTGAATGACTTGAAAATTAAGAGTACCTGAGCCTTGTGGAAATCATTAAACCACTGACCAGATAATTATTATGCAAACATATATTATTCCGTGAATAGAATTTTCTTAAAGTAGATTGCAATAATGGTAGAGAAGACAGTCCTAGTATGTGGTTGTGAAAGCCATTATTTCTTTAGTGATTATTTATGTTATTTTATTTTTTCTTTCTTTCTTTCTTTTTTTTTTTTTTTTTTGAGATATAGTTTCGCTCTTGTTACCCAGGCTGGAGTGCAATGGTGTGATCTCGGCTCACTGCAACCTCCGCCTCCTGGGTTCAAGCAGTTCTCCTGCCTCAGCCTCCCAAGTCACTGGGACTACAGGCGCGCACCGCCACGCCCAGCTAATTTTTGTATTTTTAGTAGAGAGGGGTTTCACCATGTTGACCAGGATGGTCTCGATCTCTTGACCTCGTGATCCACCCACCTCGGCCTCCCAAAGTGTTTTATTTTTTCTATTAGAGATGAACTTTCTTAGCTGATTAGCCATAGTGCTTTCCTTAGCTTGAAAATACAGGCTTGATGAGATTATATGGCAGGTGTTTTAAATTTTTTCGTCTCCACTTTTCCTCTCCTAACCTTGTCTCCATCATTCTTAATTATAGCAGCCCCTCTATTTTTGAGAAGACTGAGGTTATGTGATATGAGCCCCTGTTGTTTTATTTTATATATCAGAATGTCTCTCTGTTGACTCTCTTCTTATTTCTGTATTTGGCATTGAGTATCACACTGTAATTTATGTTTTGGAGACTACTTCCAACACCTGTGCTTGGATCTGTTCTCAACTTTGTCTAGAGCTACTTTTATTCAGTTAAAATCATTTTTACTTGTATTTTCAAGAGATCAGAACTATGTCTCTAAGATATATTGAAACTACTATAATCAAGTCAATTATATCAATTTGGAATGTTTATTTCCAGTGTCATCTTCACATGCACATATTTACTTGGTAATAATTACAATGCACATATTATTTTGATTTCTGTTTTTTATTATGCTATAAGCGTTTCATGATTTTATGCATTCTAAAATTATCTTTAGTGACTAAAAATGCCCCATTGAGTTTCTGTGTGATAATTTTTTTACTTTTTTATTTTATTGGTAGATCTTTAGATTGTTTTTAATTTTCATAGACTACTTAAATTTATGTATATAGCAGTTTTATTCTTGTGAAATATTTCCTAAGGAACAATGCCTAGGATCCAAGGTTACTAGGTCAAAGGACGTGACTGATTTATGATATTTAACACAGCTGCTAAGTTGGTTTAACTAAATTACTGCTACAGTTGAATGTTTCATTGTAGTCCCATTTAAATAACAATTATATATCTTCTCATGTGTAAATGGTATGAGACTGTTTTAATGTTTTTATTTAAAGCAAATACACATACTTCTATATATTAATATTTGTATTTCCTTTTGTGAGAATGCATCTCTATTTCTTCTGTGTGTTGTACATTCAAAAGAACTTCTCTGGTATTAATGTAAATGACACTTAGATTTGAATTCCTACTTTGCCATTCTAATCGGAAAGACCTTTTGATAAATGGCTTTTTAAAGCCAAATATAAAATGGGGATAAAGTCTACCAAACCTGACATAGCCAGAATAGGATTAAAATATATGTCCTTATAATTATTTATTAGAAAACCCAAAATATACTTAAAAAGCAGAGGGTATGAATTAAAATAAGATATGAGAATAAATTAATGGAGCAGAATTTAAAATATAGACTTGATTAATAATACAAAAGATAATTCTTTAAAAAGATCAGTTCCATAAATAGATTGCCAAAGACAATCTATTTAAGAAATAGGAAATACAGGCATTAGGAATGAGAAAGGGAATATAAATATGAACACCAGGGAGATTGTTAATAATTAAATCGAGAATAGTGAATAGTGTATGTGAATATAATTACAAATTTGAATGAAGTGGCCAATTTTGAGGAAATAACAAATTATCAAAATTGACTGAAGAAGAATATACTACTATAGTGAAAAAACTGAAAAATTAGTGGAAGGCCACCTAAAATGACATGAGGCCCAAAAGCTTTTGCTGAATAATTTCACAAAACTTTAAAGAGGAGAAAATTTCTACATTATATGAAGTATTTTAAAAGCTATGGAAACAACTCATCTCAAAAGAGAATACTACTTTTGACACAAAAAGTAGAGCATTAAACAAAAGAGAAAAAAGCATTAATAGATTATTAACCAGTTTTTATTAGTGCAAACATAAGTTCAGAAATTCTAAGTAAATGAATTCAGTGGTGCTTTGAAAGAATAATCTTTCATTGTCAAAGATGATTGGCAAGTAGAAGGCTAGCATAGTAAGTCTAGTAAGAGATTAGACCAGGCTGGTGGTAATGCAGGTAGGGGAAATACTTGGGTTTGATAGATGGAATGCTATACTTATTTTGAAGGGAGGGCTAACAAGAACTATTGATTAATCCAGATGTGTGATATTTAAAAAAAGGGAAGAAAGGAGGCATCAGGGTTTTGCCTGAGCCGGTGGAAGGGGAGCTTGCCATGACCTCGGTGGGAGGGCCTGCGGGACGGACAGGTCAGCCTGTGTGTTCAGGGGGTGCTTCCTTTCAGACAATCACTTTTGAATGTCCTAAGTTGGAGCTGTCTAATGGATTTCTAAATGGGAGATATTAAGTAATAAATTGTATATATGAGACTAGGGTTTAGGTAAATGCTCTGGGTTAAGAGATACAAATTTGAGATGATTAGTAATATGGATTATTTAAGAACCATCCACGTATAGGTGGTGTAAGGGTTATTGCTGAGTTTAAAATGAGGAAACTGAGACCAGTATAAGAAAATGAAAAACTAATTTATTCAGCTACCAGGCGAGGTTCTATGGTCCGGGAGGGGGCCAGAGAAGTCGCGCCTAACTTTTTAGGGCAATGGGTTTTATAGGGAGTGAAGGCGTTTGATTGGGAACTGAGGAGATAAAGCATAAGACACTTGATTGGATATTGGAACACAGGACGTGGAGGAGGCAGACTACTACTAGCGGGTAGGCGGGATTTTTGGTGAGCGGGCCGCCTCGGGGAAAAATGACCTTGACGGGGCAGAGTGCTATCGGGAAAGAAGTGCTATCGGGCAAGAAAGTGCTATCAGGCAAGGTTTGTCGGGGCTTTTTTGAAAATCTTTGGGCGGGGGTTTCCAGTGGCGTGGTAGGTGTCGGGTGCGGAGTTTGCTTCAGGGGTGGGTGTTGGGGAGGCTATGTGGCAGAGTTAAATGTTGATCGCGGAGTGGCGACGTAATTCCCAGACGCTGGGAGGAATGGGCGCGTCCAAGCTTCGGGCGAGGCAACCGGCCTTACAGATGGTATGTAAAGTCATGAGGCCAGATGAGATCACTTGACAAGTGGGTGTTGCTGAACCCTGGAACATGACATTTAGAAGGCTGAGACTTCTGAGGGAGGAAGAACTGGGGAGGAAGACTGAAAGCAGCTGTCCAAGAGGTGGAGAGAGAACCAGGGGGCATATGTTTCTTTTAAATAAAGTATTATTTAAAATAAAATAGAACAATCGACTATGTCAAATGCTGCTGGAACTTCAAGGGAAAGGAAGACTGAGGGTTGACTTTTAGTTTGGCAGTGTGGGGTCATTGGTGACCTCAATAAAAGCTGTTTTCTAGGAGCAACTGGAGTTTGTGAGAGAAGAGAAATTGTAGGTGGCAATAGATACAATTGCTTTATGGAGTTTTACCTTAAGAGACAGGAAAGAAATGGGTGGTAAATACATAGGAAAGCTATAAAGAGGCGACAAAAGGCGGTTTTGTTTTAGTTTTTTTCTCTTAAATATGAGATAAATGCCAGCATGTTTATATATTTATGGAAATGATCCAGTAGAGAAGGTTTGATGCTATGGGACAGAGAGAGGAGGATGGCCTAAACAAAGTCTTTAAGTGCTTAGAGAAGCTCCATCAGCCTCCTGAAGCCTCCCCATTGCAGCTCTACCTGTTGCTTCACAACTAATTACTATTTACTCACTTTCCAGTTCTTTTCTTTCTATATCATTTAAAAAGAGGTTTTCTAACTGATGACCAGAGAAACAAGCATAACCAAATACAACAGAGGAAGAACTAGAAAGAAAACAGTTTGTAAGAGGTAATACTTGTCTGTGAATGAGTAGAAAATCTAGCTTTCAATTTTTGATCAGGTGAAATGTAAACCAAAGTTGATTTACTTATTCTCTAAGGGAAGGATACCAATCAGTCTGAGCATATTAGTGTGAAACACTTCTCTAATTGAATACAATATTCTGCTATAGGGAGATAGTTCTATTGACCACTTAAATACTAGGAAATGTTTGCTAAAGACAGTTTTGCATAAGATTATGCAAAACCCATAATCTTAACAGTAGATTACAGACATAAACCATTTGTCTATTAACAGACTGTTCCCAATTCCATAACAATAAAGTGATGCAGATGATATATAGAAGATACATTTCATATTCCTCACTGTGCTAGTAGGCAAGGAGTCATCTTATCTAAAAAATGATATCAAATGATTATGACAAAAATGTTAAAAGTGGGAACTAAACACATTCCTCTTTCACAAGACTTTAAATTACCACCTGTTTTGCCACACCATCCTTGGCAGCCACAAACCGATGCTAGACTATAGATTTTGAAAACTGGTATAACAGAGGATCTATTTTAGGCCCATAAAGATGGGTGGTCCTAGTCCATTAATTCAAGGGCTGTTTAAAGGTTGTTTGGAGAGCATTCTTCATTGCGTAAAAAAGAATATAATAATGATCCAGTAATGGAGTAGATATGCGTAAAATCCAATCACCTAGATGGTGGTTTGTTAAAGATGGCAACAAAGGCATCAGGTACTTTTTGGTCATAGGTGTTTTCACGAGTTGATATTTTCTTGTTTATCTGTTCCCCTCTCCCAATAGGAGTTAAACTCCATGAGAATAGTAGCCTCATCTGATAATGCTTGAAACACTGCTAAATAAATATTTGTTAAAAACCTTACATATGGTCATACCTAGATGATATTGTGGGTTCAGTTTCAGACTGCTACAGTAAAGCAAATATCACAATAAAGTGAGTCACAAGAGTTTTTTGATTCCTCAGTGCATATAAAGTTATCTTTATACTATACTGTAGCCTGTAAAGTGTATATATGCATTATGTCTAAAAATGCAATGTGCATTCACTGTTTAAAAATAGTGACTGGGCATGGTAACTCATGCCTGTCATCCCAGTGCTTTGGGAGGCCGAGGCAGGGGGATCTCAAGGTCAGGAGTTCGAGATCAGCCTGGCCAACATGGTGAAACCCCGTCTCTACTAAAAATACAAAAAATTAGCCAGGCACGGTGGCAGGCACCTGCAATCCCAGCTACTCGGGAGGCTGAGGCAGGAGAATCGCATGAACCTGGGAGGCAGAGGTTGCAGTGAGCCGAGACTGTGCCACTGCACTCCAGCCTGAGCAACAGAGTGAGATTCCTCTGTCCCCCCCACCCCAGAAAATAATAATGTATAGCTTTATTGCTAAAAAATGCTAATGATTATCTGAGCCTTTGGCAAGTTATAATCTTTTAGCTGGAGGAGACTCTTGCCTAGATGTATATGGCTTCTGATGTATTCGCATTTTGGTTGCTGAAGGTTGGGGCGGCTGTGGCAGTTTCTTAAAATAAGGCAAAAATAAAGTGTGCTACGTCAGTGGACTCTTCCTTTCATAGAAGATTTCTCTGCAGCATGCGATGTGGTTTGAAAGCATTTTGCCCACAGTAGAACTTAATTCAACATTTGGCTTCATCCTTCAAACCCCGCCTCTGCCTTATCAACTAAGTTTATGGAATATTCCAAATCCTTTGTTGTCATGTCAGCATTGTTCATAGCATCTTCACCCGGCATAGATTCCATCTCAAGAAACCATTTTCTTAGCTCATCTATAAGAAGCAACTCATCTTTTCAAGTTTTATCATGAGATTGCAGCAATTCAGTCACATCTTCAAGTTCCATCTCTAATTCTAGTGCTGTTGCTCTTTATACCACATCCACAGGTCTTGAACTCTCAAAGTCACCCATGAGGGTTTGAACCAACATCCTCCAAACTCCTGTTAGCACTGATATTTTGACAACTTCCCATGAATCACGAATGTTCTCAATGGCATCTGCAAAGATGAATTCTTTCTGGAATTTTTAAATTTCTTTTGCCCAGATCCATCAGAAGAATCACTGTCTATGGCAACTATAGGTTTACAAATTTATTTCTTAAATAATACGACTTGAAAGTCAAAATTACTCCTTGATCCGTGGGCTGCAGAATGGAGGTTGCGTTAGCAGGCGCGAAAACATGAATCTCCTTAATGCTTCTCCATCAGAGCTCTTAGGTGATCAGGTGCGTTGTCAATGAGTAGTAATATTTTATTTGAGATGGAGTCTCGCTCTGTCACCCAGGCAGGAGTGCAGTGGCGTGATCTCAGCTCACTGCAACTTCCGCCTCCTGGGTTCAAGCGATTCTCCTGCCTCAGCCTCTCGAGTAGCTGGAATTACAGGTGCGCCAGCACGCCTGACTAATTTTTGTATTTTTAGTGGAGAGGGGGTTTTTCCATATTGGCCAGGCTGGTCTCAAACTCCCAACCTCAGGTGATTTACCCGCCTCGGCCTTCCAAAGTTCTGGAATTGCAGGCATGAGCCACTGCATCTGGCCAAGTAGTAATATTTTGAAAGGAATCTTCTTTTGGAGCAATAGTGTTCAACAGAGGACTTAAATTGGTTAGTAAATTATGCCGAAAACAGATGTGATGTCCTTGCGGCTTTGTAGTCCCAGTTCTAGAACACAGGCAGAGTCAATGCAGCATAATTCTTCTTGGCCCTAGAATTTTTGCAGTGGTCAGTGAGCCTTAGTTTCAACTTAAAGTCATCAGCTGCATGTGTCACTAATAAGGGAGTCAGCCTGTTCTTTGAAACTTGGAAGCCAGACACTGACTTCTTCTCTCTAGATATAAGAGTCCCAGATGACAGCTCAATGTTGTAAGAGTGTCTTGTCTTCTTTGAAAATCTGCTGTTTAGGATCGCTAGTTTCGTCCATTGTCTTGGCTGGGTGTTTCGGATAACTTGCTGCAGCTTCTCCTCCAGTACTTGCTGCTTCACATTTCACTTCTGTGTTATGAAGATGGCTTCTTCCTTTACACCTCATGAAGTAACCTCTACCAGCTTCAGACTTTTCTTCTGTAGCTTCCTCACATCTCTCAGCTTTCTAATTGAAGAGAGTTAGGGCTCTGGATTAGGCTTTGCTGTAAGGGAATGTTGTAGTTAGTTTGATCTTCTATCCAGGCTGTTAAATCTTTCTCCATATTGGCAATAAGGCTCTTTCTCCTTCTTATTCATGTGTTCATTAGATTAGCACTTTTAATTTCTTTCAGGAACTTTTTCTTTGCATTCACAACTTGGCTAACCGGAGCAAGAGACCTAGCTTTTGGCTTGTCTTGGCTTTTGACATGTCTTCCTCACTAGGCTTACTTATTTCTAGTTTTTGATTTAAAGTGAGAGACATGTGACTCTTTCACTTGAACACTTGGAGATCATTGTAGTTGTTACTTGGTTTGTGTAATTTCAATATTGTTTTGTCTCAGGATTAGTGAGGTTCAAGGAGAGGAAGGGAGATGGGAGAATGGTTACAGATAATTAAATATCACTGACTGTAGATCACCTTAACAGGTATAATAATAATGAAAAGGTTTTGAAATATAGTGAGAATTACAAAATGTGACGTGGAGACATGAAGTGAACACAGGCTGTTGGCAAAGTTGTGCTGATGGACTTGTTTGATGCAGGGTTGCTGTGCACCTTCCCTTTGTAAAACATGCAATATCTACAAACAGCAGTAAAGCAAAGCACAATCTAAATGAGGTATGCCTGTGCTGACATTCAGAAATACATCTGCTGGGGAAAGTACTTACACTACATCTTCTGTTTTCTTAATTTTCTCACGATTCAGCTGCCCTTGAAAGCTTAATCCTTAGCAGTGTTAAACTTAAAAAAGTGCTATATCAGTCAGTGATTTAATAGTATTTTATCTCATGGATCCCTTTTCCCTAAACTTGTTAGTGTGAAAAGCTCTTTTCATCTTGTAGACCTTTTTGTCCTAAATGAGATTCATTAATTTATAAAAAGCTCTTTGAGGCCAGGTGCGATGGCTCACACTTAAAATCACAGCATTTGGGAGGCCAAGGCAGGCAGATCACAAGGTTAGGAGTTCGAGACCGGCCTGTCCAAAATGCTGAAACTCCATTTCTACTAAAAAATACAAAATTGGCTGGGCGTGGTGACACATGCCTGTAGTCCCAGCTACTCGGGAGGCTGAGGCAGGAGAATCGCTTGAACCCGGGAGATGAAGGTTGCAGTGAGCTGAGATTGTGCCATTGCTCTCCAGCCTGAGCTACAGAGTGAGACTCCATCTCAAAAAAAAAAAAAAAAAAAAAAATGCCCTTTGAAAATGATGCTATTCTTTTGGAATACTAGTGTTTATTATACCTGTTTTATTGAATTGAGCTGATGATGTGTTTTCAAATTAGTGCCTCACTGATTTGCAGAATCCCTGCCTGTGTGCTTTCCACTTTAACATGAATTCATTGTCCAGGGACAGTCCCAATAATCAGCCGTGATCATTCTGTCCGCATGCCCTGCCTGTTCCTCTGCTACCCTCTCTTTTACTGCTTCCTCCTGCAGTTTCCTTCATCTGTGCCAGCATTCTCTAAGATGCATTCTCTCAACTCCTCAATTATGCTGCTCCTAAATCATGCCTGATACGGTTTGGCTCTGTGTCCCCACCCAAATCTCACCTTGAATTGTAATCATCACCATGTGTCAAGGACTTTACCAGGTGGAGATAATTGAATAATGGGGTGATTTCCCCCTGTTCTCATGATAGTGAATGAGTTCTCTCTAGAGTTGATGATTTTATAAGGGGCTTCCTCCTTTTTCTCAGCATTCATTCTCTCTCCTGCCGCTCTGTGATGTGGTGCCTTCCACCATGATTATTAGTTTCCTGGGGCCTCCCCAGTCATGTGTAACTATAAGTCAACTAAACCTCTTTTCTTTATAAATTACCCGGTCTTGGATATGTCTTCATAGCAGCATGAGAAGGAACTAATACAATACCTTCCTTGCTCTCCTGTAATATTTTGAAACAGCTCTGTGTAGCATTTCTTCTGTGCTCAGTTAAATTGTAGAACAAGTGAAGGTGGCTACTTCTTCTCTTTTCCCCATAGTACTAGGATGGGCTCAGGGTGACTGACTACTGGTCCTTTTTTTGCTGTTTAGGATTTTAAAACTTTTTAAAGGAAGCGTTTGCAAAAGATTAGTGGTCTCCTCTGTGTTAACCCCAAGCTCTTCCACTGATGCCTGCATAGGTTGCAGATTTCCTTCATTGGTCGTTACAATTGCTCATTGTAGAGTAGTTAGGATTTTTAGCCTGAGCCATTTGTGTGATATAGATCACCTTTATTTTTAACTTCTCTTTCTTTAAAGCACCTAAATCATTTTGATAACTCTATTCTTAAGAATATAAAGCATGACACAAAAAAGGTTTGGCACCTTCTTGTAAAGTTAAACATAAATTTATTTTGCAACCCAGGAATTTTACCCTGATATTTGCCAAAGATAATTGAAAACCTGTGTTCACAAAAATACTTCCATAAGAATGTTCATAGCAGGCTTTATTCATAGTAGCTCAAAACTGGAAACATAAGCATCCCAAAGGTGCAACAATAATATGATAGATAAACAAGCTGTAGTATGTTAATACAACAGAATGCTACCAGTAATGGAAAGGAATACACTACTGAAACATACAGCACCATGGCTGAATTGCGTCGACATCCTGCTGAGCCAACGTAGCAGGTTCAAAAGAGTTCATAGGGTCTGACTCCATTTACAAATAATTCCAGAAGCTGGCAAAACTAGTCTATGGTGGGAAAAAGTCAAAAAGAGTGGCTGCCTTGGGGACAAAGATTGATTAGAAAGGGCTGTGGGAGGGACTTTATGAAGAGATGAAATGTTCTGTCTTGTTAGGATGTATGTTACAAGGATGTATGTACTTGTCAAAATATAATGAATTATACATTCAAGATTATATATTTCAGTGTTTGTAAATTTTACCTAAAAAACTAAAAAATATTAACATGTAGTTAATACATTTACTATTTGAAGTGGTATGGCTTAGCAATTCTAAAACTACCTCTGTGTATCCTAGTCTTGAGAAGATACGTAAGAATGTTAAGGATATTGATAGCCAGATTTCACATGTTCGGTGAGCTAATTACAAATATGGAAATAGGGAACACTGGAATGTACACTGTAGTGTTTGGTTGGAACCAGAGGTATCAAAATGAGTCATGGTTCTTCATCTCTCCTTATATATGTATATGCAAGTAGACAAATACATGCAGAATGACATTTATAAGCTTATATATATATATATATATATATATATATATTTATGTGTGTGTTTGTGTGTGTATTTATATGTAAGCTTCTTTTATATATACACACATATATGTATATTTTATGCATTAGAAGCCTTGGCAGCAGTGTGATATAGCTCCAACTCTTGGATTTTAAATACGATTCTCTACTAAAAGGAACTGAGATTTCTTTGAATTATAAATGGCCGATTCAAGGGCCAGCGAAGTATGTGACGAAAAGGTAAGGAAGTGTTGAAGGAATCATTAGGGTGTGTCAAAAGGATACAGGAGCTATCTTGAAGAAGTTTCTGCTGGCCAAATATGGGACAATTTGAGCATCAAATTACATGACAATAACAGGGGATCATACCCTGTTGTGTAAAATAAGTCTTTGATTCCACATTCATATGGAAGAAGTCAGGGAGGCAGGCAGGCAGGCTCACTGTTCTTTGAATTATGGCTTTCTAGCTTCATCACTTTATTGTATTGCTGACAAAAGCTTCAAAACTTCATGCTTTTGAAGAATACTTGATACTTCAAAGAAAACTTGATACTATAAAGACAGTCTGAGGAACTGTTCTACATTGAAAGATACTAAAGAAACATGACGTGACTCCTAAATACCATATGTGATCTGGGATTTGAACTTAGATGGGTGGGGGGATAATGATCCTTTATGGACATTTTTGGGACAACAGATGAACTGCGAATGTTGTTTTTTAATTAACTAATATTGTTGTAGAAATGTTCGATTTTCTGATCATGGTAACTGTATTGAATTTGTAAAAGAAAGTCCTTTTACTTGGGAAATGCACACTGAAGTGTTTAAGAATAAAGGGGCACACCAACTTGCTCTTAATATTAAAACATTTACTACACGTGTGTGTGTGTGTGTGTGTGTGTGTGTACAGAAAGATTGATAGACAACATTTACTGATAGAATGCTAAGTCAAATAAGACAAACCAAATTATTGGTAAATCTTGGTGTCCTAGTTTAGCTGCTTTCATAAAATCCCCTAGACTAAATGGCTTGATAAACATCAGAAATGTACAATTCTGGAAGCCGTGAAGTTCAAGATCAAGGTGACGTCAGATTTGGGGTCTGCTGAGGACCCTGTTCCTGATAATAGGCAGCTGTCTTCTTTCGGTGTCCTCACAGGGTGGGAGTGCCCAGTCCTTAATCCCAGTCATGAGGGCTCTGACTCCTGACCTGATCACTCCCCTGAAGCTCCCACCTCCTGATCACATCACACTGGGGTTAAGATTTCAGCCAAGGAGTTTTAGGGGGAGACAGAGATACAGTCTGTAGCTCTGGGTAAAATATGTACAAGTGTGTCTTGTACTATTCTTGCATTTTTCTGTAAGATCAAAATTATGTCAAAGTAAAACATTATTAAAAATAGAGAAAAGAAACAGAGAAATAACATAAAGAATGATGAGAAGATATTATTCCAATATGGAAGTTTATATTAGAAACTGAGGAGCTCCTTTTTATGCTGTTAAATATTTATCCAGTTTACCATTTGTCTCATTATGCCTTCCTGTTCATTGTTGCCCTTCAAGATATGTTGCAACGTGCCGCGTCATAGAATCACAAACTCTTGGGACTAACAGGGGTCACAGCTTCCATGTGATTAATGAATTGCCTCTAAATTCTTTTGGCCAAGTGGTTGTCTAATGTATGTTTACATAACTAATGCATTTTAGCAAACATGGGAACATTTGTTCTCCCGATTAAACCAGCTTTTTCTTTCTTAACCAATGATTAACACTGATCCGTTTATTACCATTTTATTTTTTTAAATATTATTTCCCCCTATGCAAGAGAGTGGTTTTCCTCTGATTCCAAAACTGTGTTCCAAGTGCCCCGAGGCACCACAGCAGATATACAAGGGTAATTCAGGATATATTAAAATTGCATGGGAAACACAGTGACATTTGTTGGACAGAACCTGATGCAGTTCAGTTTCAAGGTTAGCTTAATATAGTTCAGTTTTAATATTAGGCCACTATAGTTCTTTCCTTAAGGTCTTATCTTTCTGAAGCCATGTTTTTAGTGGTTGCTCAAATAAAACGCAGGTACTGCATGAAGTCAGCATGGAACAGAATATGAGGATGGTGGTGTCCAATTTAATTTGGGAAATTGTGTAGCTCATAACTTACTCTACTTTGGAATTTTAACTCATCTTGAATTATGAATGCTGCAGCGACACCCAGTAGAAACTTGTTGTAGGTTCTCTTAGAAAAAGCAGTGAAAGGACTTTATGAAATTAAAAATGCTGTAAAAATGCAAGTTCTTAACATCTTTATTAGTATGCTTATTGTAATTGTTATTAGTCAACCCATAGAATTCACGTTTATTCAGTTGAATAGAAATTGATTCCTTAGTAAGCTTTCTTTATCATGGGGTTTCCATAAGAGTGTCTTAGTAGTATGTGATTTGACATTCACATAATTTGTCTTCTCAGCTTTGCCTTTCATAACAGTCTTGATGAACAACAGAATGACCACAAGGCTAACGACCAAATAACAATTTTGCTTATTCTTGTACATCTTCATGTGATTTTATATTTTACTGTATATTATACTTTGAGTGATTTTTAACTATGTAGCTAGACCTTTAATATTTGAGAGTTAATATGTCAATACAGAATAGTAATTATAGTCAAAACATTTTGCTGTATAATATTTACGCAGTTACAATGAGCAACAAAAGGAAACAGGATGTGATGTGCTAACATATTCTATTAGATTAAATATTAGAATTTGAAACAATATAAACGAAAAAATTTTAAAACCTAGGTCGTACCTTATCTTAAAAAGTTAGTGTTGGAAAGGGAAGGTATTTTACAGACAGTATAATTCAGCTTTCTTATTACACAAATGAGAAAACTACAGCCCAGCGACGTGAAATGAAATCTCATGATGAACTGTCCGCATCCCAGTATGTCTTGTTCTCACTTGTTTGTAACAATCCATTTCCCGTCCAAAAGAGGTGAGGGACAGCTGGTTACTGATCTCAGTACTGCACACAGGATGTTATTAAAGAGCCTGTTCTCAGAATTATGTGGTAAGAGGAAGGAGTCAGTCATGTATCCTTTGTGTAGGGACTGAATGATGGAAACTGGCTAATGCTCCTTTCTTCCACATGAAGAATGAAGAATTCAGACAATGTATTGGTTTGTTTAAAGAAATATCTAGTGATTTTTACAGATGAAGGCTTTTGCATGGCTGGATCTAGGGGTTCAAAGTCTGTCATTATGACTTAGGTCTCTTACTATCTTTTGGCACAGCTTCCTTTTGGGCTGGCTTCATTCTCAAAGAAGCTCTTTTTAAGGACTATTCTGTAAAGAAAACACAGAACTAGTGGTTGGAATAAGTGGTAAGGAAGAAAGAGTATGATAGAGTAGAATATTTGATCTGGAGTTTTTCAAAACTTGAAATAGCTCCAATAGGATCTGGTTCCAGATAATAAAGAAAATAACCTAAGTTTTGCTGACCTCAAACAATGCTGTCATAGTTTAGAGTCAGTAGAATTTTAACAATTCATGATTTTTATGTAAATTCTGTAATCATGTAAATATCTATCAACAGGTACCTGTGTAAGAACAAGACTGAGACAAAAATCTGGAGGTAGAAAATAACAGAAGTTTTGGCTGTTAAGATTACATTTTAGCAATAAAAAGTCAAAAAAGTGAGTTGGAGACCAGTGACTTACCATGGGCAAGTGTGCAGCAAAGCAAGCAGGACCCACAAAGCTAAAGGGAGGCGGTACCAGCCCTCAGGAATGTTAGACACCCCCCAGGAAGGCAGCAGCTGTGAGAAGGGAATGCATACACCTCAGAGAACCTCTTCTACAGCCGAGACTCTCAGTGCTTGGGAAGAGAGCAGGGAGTGGCTCCCATAGGTAAAAGCCTAGTAGTAGCAGTTAGTAGTTTTTGAAGTTTGAAATGCAGCCTAAGAATTGCTTGACAGGTTTCTATTTTGCTGCTTTGGGTCATAGTAATTAATTTATCCTGTTCACTTCACTTGGGAAGCTCTTCTCTCAGATTTCTCCAAGTCTCACTTCTTCAGCCCGTTCCTACGTGGGGATCCTTCAGTTGGGAGTTCTGTCTGCTGCTCAGTATGTCTGTCCCAGAAGTGCATTCCCAAACTGCACTCACCAGAGGGTGTGTTTGAGAACTTATTGTGGCTCATTTTTGAGACAAACTTTGAGCTAAAACTTCATCGATTATCTGATCTCCAAGATCCCCTTTGATACACCTCAGTGGAGTTTGGGTCTCTTAATAAATAGTGCTGCATTCCAGCCTGGGCAACAGAGCTGGACCCTGTCTCAAAAATAATAATAATAATGAATAATTAATATCAAGGTAGAGCTAATTTCCAGTGGTCCTCCAAGTCTAGTAATTCTGCCTTCCCCATAATATCCAGTTACAGGCAAATGGCTACAGACCTCTTTGGGAAAGGTAGGCAGAAGAGCTATGTTATAAATTGTTGGCAGCGTAGCAAGATTCTTCTTCAAGGGGACCTTGCTTCCTCTTTCCTTGTTTAAGGAGTTCTGGGCCTGTGAATTGGCTCATGTCTGGGAATTCAATGACGTATTCTGACTTTCCCTTGTGGTTATCAAGTCAGATTTTTGTTCATTTAAGCCACAACTTTCTGTTTAGACAAATGAAAAAAATACTTCAGTAGGCTGCCCTGTTCAGGGACACTGTTGTCTTTGTTTTGTGTTGCTATACCAGAATACCACAGACTAGGAAATTTATAAATAAAATAAATTTATTTCTTACAGTTCTGGAGACAGAGAAGTCGAAGGTCAAGGTGCCTGCATCTGGCAAGGACCTTCCTGCGGCATCATCCCATGGCAGAAGGTGGAAGGGCAAGAGATCACGCTTTAGAGAGAGAGGAAGGTGGCCAAACTCATCCTTTTATTCAGAAACCCTCTGCTGAGATAACTAATCCACTCTCACAGTAACGGTATTAATCTGTTTTTGAAGACAAGGCCATCATGACCTGATCACCTCTTAAGGTCCCACCTCTTAGTACTGTTGTATTGGGGATTAAGTTTTTAACACAAACTTTGGAAGATACATTTAAACCACAGCATTTCACCCTGGCCACCAAAATTCATGTCCTTTTAACATGCAGTATCCATTAGGTACATCGCAGTGGCCTCAGAGTTCTTAACTTGTACAGCATCAGTCCAGAGTCTCATCTAAATCAGGTATGAGTGAGACTCATGGAACAATTCGTCCTGAAGCAAACCCCCTCCTGCTTTGAGCCTGTGAAATCAAAACAAGTTATCTACTTCCAAAATTCAATGGTAGAACAGGCATAGGATTGATATTCCCATTCCAAAAAGGAGAAATAGACAAGAAAAAGGGTAACTGGTCCCAAGTAAGTCCAAAACTCATCAGAGAAAACAACATTAGGTTTAAAGCTGGAGAGTAATCTTCTTCGACTCCATTTCTCCCATTCTGGGCACGCTGGAGTGGATGTTAGGCCCCCCAAGGCCTTGGGTATCCTTGTCCCATGACTCTGTTGGAGTGAGCCCACACTTCGGCTCTCACAGGCGGGCGTCTCATGCCTGAGCTTCTCCAGAGTTGTGGAGTTGCACTGGTAGCTCTCCATTTTGGAGTCTCTGAGATGACCTTGTTCCCAGGGCTCCATTAGGTATTGGCCTAGTAGGGGCCCTCTGTGGTGGATCCATTGCTGCAACAAGTTTGTCCCTGGGCCCCAGGCTATCTACTACATCCTTGGAAATCTAGGTGGAGGCTGCTGTGGCCCCATAGCTCATGCAGTCTGCAAGTTTGCAGTTAGTACCATGTGAATACCACTATGACTTACTGTTTGTGCCCTCTGGAGGTGTGGCGGGGGCTGCACTTTTACTCACTTGAGCCATGGCTGGGGCTCAGTTGTACAGAAATGCAGGGAGTAGAATCCTAAGTTTTCTGGGCAGGAAAAGCTGAGATTCCGTGGACACCTTTCTAGAAACCTTGCCTTCAGGGCCCTGCTCTGGGCCTGTGATGGGAGGGATGGCTTCCAGGATCTCTGAAGGAGCTTTAGGGTCTTTATCCCATTGTCTTGATGAATAGCACCCTGCTGCTTTCTGTCTCTACTTAGCTCTTTAGAAAATGGTCAGTTGAGGCCCAGCGCGGTGGCTCATGCCTGTAATCCCAGCACTTTGGGAGGCCAAGGTGGGCAGATCACGAGGTCAAGAGATCGAGACCATCCTGGCCAACATGGTGAAACCCCATCTCTACTAAAAATAGAAAAAATAGCCGGGCATGGTGGCACGTGCCTGTGGTCCCAGCTACTCGGGAGGCTGAGGCGGAAGAATCGTTTGAACCCAGGAGGCAGATGTTGCAGTGAGCTGAGATTGCGCCACTGCACTCCAGCCTGGTGACAGAGCAAGACTCCGCCTCAAAAAAAAAAAAAAAAAGAAAAAGAAAATGGTCAGTTGCCCACAAACCCTTGGTTTGTTCTGCTAAATATGCCTTTTCACACTTAATATGGCCAGGCTGCAAATTTTCAGAATTTTTCCATTCTGCTTCCCTTTTAATTATAAATTCCACCTTCAATTTCTCTCTACTCACATCTTACTATATGCAGTTAAGAGTAGCCATGCAGATCCTTCGTTATTTTGTTTAGAAATTTCTGCCACCAGATACTTGAGTTCATTGCTCTTAAGTTCTGCTTTCTACAAGCCCTGGGGCATGGCTACAAATCAGCCAAGTTCTTTGTGACTTCATAAGTATGGCTTTTACTCCAGTTGTCAGTATCTTGTTCATTTCCATCCCATACCTCATCAGAATGGCCTTTATTGTGTGCGTCTACCAGCATTCTGATTGTGACCACTTAAGTAATTCCTAAGAAGGTTAAAGCCCTCCCTCCAGCTGTTGTCTTTTTCTAAGCCCTCACCAGAATTTCCCTTAATGCTTCCTTTATAGCAGACTAGGCTTTTTACAGCCATTTCCTCCAAGTTCTTCTGGTCTCTACTCATTTCCCAGCTCCAAAGCTGCTTCCACATTTTTAGATATTTGATATAGCCACAGCCCTAATTCTTGGTACAAGTTTTCTGTTTTAGTCCATTTTGTGATGCTGTAATAGAGTATCTGAAACTAGGTAATTTATAAAGAAAATAAATTAATTTCCTACAGTTTTGGAGGCTAGGAAGTCCTGGGTTGAGGGGCCTTCATTTGGTGAGGGCCTTCTTGCTGTGTCATCCCATGACAGAAAGCAGAAGAACAAGAGAGAATGTACAAAAGAGAGAAAGGAAGGGGACCAAAGTCATCTTTTATCAGGACCCCACTCCCGTGATAACTAATTCACTCCCCCAATGACAGCGTTATTCCACTCATAAGGGCTCTGCCTTTCAAAGGTCCCACCACTCAACACTGTTGCATTGAGGATTCAGTTTCCAAAACATGAACTTTGGAGGAAACATTCAAACCATAGCCACTGTGATCAAGTAGCCATGGTGAATATTTCTGTGCTCAAATTCCTCTGCAGCATTAGTTCTGTTGGTTGTGCTGGCAGTACCCACCTTGTCTCTGGATGCTAAGTGCTCCCACTTGTCCTCTGCCACACTAATATCCCATCTTCTGGGTGAATTCAAGGAACCCACCCAGATGGCAGCAGTTCCCACATTAGTTCCTGGCCTACACCAGAGCCAGGTATATATTCGCAGATGCCAGGGCTCCCCCTTTAAATGCATTTCTCCTGGCCTTGGTGAAGAAGGGCATCCCTGGGACATAACCAGGGGATTGGCAAACGGGTCTCCCATCATCAGGCAAATCCAGCATTCCAATCTTGCTAAGCCTTTGAGGGAAGTTCTGATGTTTCAACTTCACTGAGCTTTGGCCACTTTTGGAACAGATTTCACCCAACCTAGCACTAACACACTGAACCCAAGTTGGTGCTCTCATATACAAACCTGCCTTATTTACATACTGATTCTCTTCCAACTAGAATGTGAGCTCATTGAAGACAATAGACGTAATGGTTTTTTCCACTGTTGACTAGAAGAGAGCCTACTATAGTGCATTGTCAGGATGGTCAGTGGTATTTGTCGAATCAGGGACTGGTTGGTTCCTTATGTGTTCATTCAACAGATATTTATTGAGTATAGTGCTCAAGAATAACAGCAAGCAATAGATCTTTAGAAGTGGGAGTTATCTGAATGATTACAAGCAGAAAGATAGCCGCGGTTGTGACAGCAAAGGTAGAGGGAGTGGGGGTGTGAGATGAAGTTTGAAGGTGGACAGTAACCATGCTTTGCAGCGTGTAGTGGGTTACTGTGTGAGGAGTTTTCGTCTGGTATTCCAAGTACAGTAGGAAGCCCCAGGAGTGTTTTACGCTAGGGAGTGACAGAATTTTGTATTTCAATTTTGCAGTGCCTATTGTTTGGAGAATAGGTTTAGTAAGACAAATTTGAGAGCAGGGAGAATAGTTGGAGGACTGTTTTTTATTCCTTTAGTGAAGACACAGTGTAGCTTGAATTAGGGCAGGGTGGGAATTGACATCTCCCTGTCCACCTGCTGTTGTCACTAGTGCCATGAGGAAGCCTTGTGCTGTGGACATGCTGTGGGGCTGCTGCCGTGGGACAGTGGCTGCAGTGCAAGCGTCTCCCTCTTGCTATGGCAGCAGGGCTGAAAGCAGACCAAGGTGGAGCCGTATAGATGGAAAGGAGTGGAAAGTAAGAGTGGCAGATAGGGTGCTTATTTCACCCAGTGCAGTGACTGCAGCGGACTTTTCTAGCATCTTACAGAGGTACACTCAGCAAGCGCTCGAATGATACTATTTTTACTAATCAAGTTGCCTAATACATATAAAACTTAAGAAACAAATTTAAAATGTGTACCACTTGCTATTTTAATATAAATAGGCTGCATAGATGCAGTCTATGTATATTTCTAAATAAGAAGTCGGCAGGCACAGTGGCTCATGCCTGTAATCCCAGCACTTTGAGCGGCTGAGGCAGAGGGATCACTTGAGCTCAGGAGTTCGAGACCAGCCTGGGCAACATGGTGAAAGCCCATCACTACAAAAAAACACAAAAATTAGCCAGGCATGGTGTGGTGGTATGTGCCTGTAGTCCCAGCTACTTGGGAGGCTAAGTGGGAGGATGGCTTGAGCCCAGAAGGTGGAGGTTGCAGTCAGCTTAAATAGTGCCACTGCACTCCAGCCTGGGTGACGGAGACAAACCCTGTCTCAAAATAAATAAATAGTCATAGCAATTTTAATTTTCAGTCTACTTGTTTTATAAGATAGATTATAATGTTTAAATCGTGCTCTATAAAAGTATAATGAACCGTTTAGTATATGAAGTTACATATATTAATAGTATGTTTTACAGACTAAGGAATTTTTATTATATTTTATTTAAACTGTGTTTTTTATTTTTAATCCAAAGTACCAAGATACGAATATGCAGGGAGTTGTATATGAACTAAACAGCTATATAGAACAACGGCTGGACACAGGAGGAGACAACCAGCTACTCCTCTATGAACTGAGCAGCATCATAAAAATAGGTAAGAAACATTCCGTGTTCCTCCTGGAAAAATTGGGCCAAGATTCTTTTACAAAAAGCAGCGAAGAATAATATACTCTACTAAGAGGCAGATGAAAGTCATTTATATTTACTTCTATTTCTGGACTAAATTTGAAATGAAAATATTTTATTATGAAATTACCAGAGTGAGTCAAACCTAAGAATTTCTAAATTATCTAATCCCAAATATCTGCATGATATATGCATGTAATATACTATGACTTCTAATAAAAACCTAGTTTCCTTTGGAAAGTATAGTTTTATTGAATTAAATCACATCTTTATAAGAGATAATAATTTTAAAGAGAGAATAAGCATTTTAAATGTATTTGAGTAAATGACAATTTTATTACATAGACCATGTAAGAAATGTTCTGTGTTCTGAATAGAATGGGGAAAGTTATATCAGAAAAGTACTATTTCAGAAGAATGCACCTATTTTTAGGACATGATTTTTCAGAAGGTTACTCACTATGACAATTGTATCTTTTTTTTAATTTAAAAATCAAAATATTGATGATACTAACCATAATGATTACATTTATTATTTTATTTACCTATATGCTATGTACTTGTCTATGCATATTATATACATTAACTGACTTATTTTTATTATGGCCTCATGAGGTTGTTTTTATTATTACCACCATTTTACTGATGAGAATGCTATAGAACAGACAGGTTAAACATCTTACCCAAAGTCACACAGGTAAAAAGCAGTTAAGTAGGGGTTTAAATTCAGGCAGTCTCTCTAAGACTTATGCTATTAACTGCTTTAGTTGCCTTCAGATGACCCTGAAGCAATTTTAGGTAAATTAAATTATGTTTGCTTCAGTGACAATTACAGATGAATACATCACCTTTTTTGCCTGATGCTTATTTTGGTTATTTAATATTATAAATATCACCTGTGGTATTTTAAAGACTTTAAAACTTAAACATAATTCTCAAATTTTAAAAATATTCATCAATAATTCTGAATACTTAAAAGTCCAACGAATATGTTACTACATAGTACATTGACTGCTATATGCATTTCAGGATGTCATATCTTAAATTTTATACTCACTGATGAAAAATATGGAAGATATTTTAATGTTGCTATTGAGTAAAGCTATAAATGATTTTGTTCCATTTACTGCATGACCATTGATTCTGTTAGCAAATCAGCTTGAAAGACATCTGCCTGTCACCTTGGAGAATGCATACATGTTAGATTCTCCCACTGAGCTCAGTTTCTTCCTTTTCTTATTACTTTGGCAGCCACAAAAGCTGATGGATTTGCACTGTATTTCCTTGGAGAGTGCAATAATGTAAGTATCTAAATTTAGATTTTGGTGCTCTAGATAAGAAAATATCATAAGCTCTTTTTTTTTAAAAAAGTCACAAACAGACATTTCATGATTAATTACTATTAATTTAAATTGATTTTGTATTTTGTTTCTATATTTAATTATTACCAGTCAAGAAATTTACTGACATGGCAACATTTAGGCATAAAATCTTGCGTGTGTGTGTGTGTGTGTGTGTGTGCGCGCATGTGTGCGTGTGTGTGTGTGTGTTTCTTTAGCTTTGGTTTGTGGCATTCTACATTATAAATGACGTTTCTAGATTAGTGTTTTGTACAAAAGTGATTCGGCACCGTGAGCTGGGATGTTGTAGAGGAGTACCTGTGCCCTCTCTACACGATCTACAGTAGAATAAAATGAGAAGGAAAAGTTTAACATTTTTCTGGATGAGTTTTAAAGTTGTTGCAGATGACTAAAAGTTCTAGGGTGTAGTCGTGGGGCTCTGAGTCTACATCCCTAAGCTGCCTTACTGTAGTAGGCTCAGGCCAGTCAAGGCATGGGGATTCTCAGCTGTGGCTGTTCCAGTCTTCTGCCAGCAGGCCGGATTCTGTGTTTCTGGTCTAACTTACCTGGAGCACAGTCCACCATAAAATGCAACGTGAACAGGCACTTTCCAAAATATTTCAGAATGTTCAATTACTGACATTTGATTTTTGATACGATATTAATTCTTAGCGAACTAACACAAGAACAGAAAACCAAACACCATATGTTCTCACTCATAAGTGGGAGCTGAACAATGAGAATACACGGACACAGGGAGGGGAACATCACACACTGGTGCCTGTCTGAGGTGGGGAGCTAGGGGAGGGATAGCGTTAGGAGAAATACCTAATGTAGATGATGCAGCAAACCACCATGGCACATGTATACCTATGTAACCTGCATGTTTGCACATGTACCCCAGAACTTAAAGTATAATAAAAATAAAAAATACCGTATGCATATTTTAGCATAATCTGACCCAATAATACTAATATAATTTTAATGTAGAAATTCCTTCATGAATTTATTTGGAAGATTTTTACTTTGCATTTCTTATGTGTTAGGCATTAGTATTTGAGATTTGGAGTGGATTTTTGCAATATGCTATCTGTATTCTTGAGTAATCAAGATATATATTATCTACATTCTATACAATGTTACTAGGAATAGAGACAAAAGCATTCTGAGATTTTTGGTAAGACACTTAAAACAGTTTTGCAAAGTGTGTAAATAGTTACACACAAATATTTATTGGCTGATTTCATTAACTTATAGCTTATTAATTTCCATGGCCATTGTTTTCCCTTGTATTGTAATAACTTATGCTTGTTACTTCACAAAATTAAAGACTGATTTAGGACAAGGAACTTTTTGCATTTATTCCTGTATTTCCCGAGCCCCCCTCCTCGTGCCTTTCATATAAGCAGTCAGATAAGAATGTTTATTAATTTGAATTACTCAGATATTACTACCACTTTATTTCAGACACTGGTAGTGTTCTAAAATGTCTAACCTACTAAAATAACAAATGTATATTTTTTCTGTGCATTAAAAATTATTTTTAAAATGTTGAAGTTTGTATTAAAAGTTAATAATTTCTTTTAGAAAAAATTCTACAGTTTGCCATTATTTTTTAATTGGCTGATAGGTATGGAATGCAGTGTATTGTGGTCCATGTCACATTACTCCTCCTGAGTCACCACCAGCAGCCGCTAGTGTGACCACACAGCTGTACTCACATCCAGCCCCTTACCCTCGGGTCTCTAGTTCATATCAGGGGTGGACATGTGTCCCACGAGGGCCCCAGCAGATTATTTGTTAAAACCTGTATCTTGGACTTAGCAATTATAGCCATTCACCTGAACAAAAGTGGTAACAACCCTGAAGTTGAGGCTGCCTCTACAGGATGGTCTCTCCTGCCCCGTGGAAAGAGAATAGAGAGAGCTGCTGGGCAGAGACCAAGAGGTACAGGCACCAGGCACCCTGTGGGCTACAGTGGATGGGAGCCCAAATGCTGACTTCGCAGGGCTTGGATTTAGGTTCCAAAATCCACATTTTTAATCACTTGGCTTTTAAACTAATTTTTTTTTGTTTTATTTGCAGACTTTATACATTGACCTCAATGAAGTAGTTTCCTCTTATGATTCCGCAAAAAGCTTTTCTATCTACAATATCTAAATTGTAATTTTATGTATATCAATTTGAATTATTTCATCTTTACTTACCTTTTACTTTAGTAACTTAAAGGACTTGATACAATATCTTGTCAGTTTTAGTCTGGCTTATTCTAAACTCCTAAGATCAGTCAGTTTACTCTGTTTGCTTCTCTCCAGGGGCACTGATTCTCTGTTCTTGCTTTCCTGCATCTCAGGGACTGAGTCTGTCTTCTTCAGTGTAATATCCCTATGAACAGCAGAGTACAGAGCAAAGTTATAGCTGTCTCTGAGCTTCCCAAGTCAGATCCCACTGTATTTTGCTTTCTCAATGTTATGTTCTTCTCCTTCATGGAACATAACTGAGTCTGTGATTATCTGTTTGTCTTTGATTTGAGTGACTATTTGTTTATCTGGCTTTCTTGCTAGAATGTAAGCTTCATGAAGGCAGATACTTTATCTGCCTGGGAGGATAATTCTTGGGGATATTTACTGCGTTTTGCTCACTCTGTTTTTCCTTTTATGCAATCCACCTTCATAGCTAAGCCCTTATTATTTTTCTTAACCCAGGGATTTCTGTGGGTAGGAAGGAGACATTGCCTGAGAAGTCTTAAATTCACTCAAGTGTTTCTTTAGATGTATCTACATGATTACTACTTTCTTTGTTCTTCATCTCTTCTTGTATCTCAAGTCATCCATTTGGGATCATTTTTCTTCCATCTGAAATATAACCTCTAGAATTTCCCTTAGTGAGTTTGCAGATGGAAAGCTCTCTCAGTTTGTGTTTGTGTGAATTTGTCTTTATTTCACCCACTTTCTTGGAATGTATCTTTGGTAGTTAAAGAGTTCAGGTTGATAGCTCTCTGAATATTGACTAAAATATATTGTTTTTAAATTTATTTTGGTTTTTATTTTAGTTTTTTATTTCCTGCACATATTTTCAAGCTTGTCTTTCATTTTTTGAAATACATTAACTATTCTTCTTCTATGTTCTTTTGAATTTACGGTTTCTTGGGTTTTGTTTCCTTTAACTCTGACAGATGGTGACTTCTTTGCTTATGTTTTTTATGGTTTTCTTTTTTTTTTCCCTTTCTTTCTCCCTCTTTTCTCTCTCTCTCACTGTGAATTTATTCTTCCTTAGGCCCCTTAAATGAATACTCTCAAGGCTTGTTTGAAGTGCCTTTCCAGTTCCTTTTTGGGACATAGATTTGCATTTGTTTCTGCTGGTCACTTAAGGTGCTAATTATCTGGCTGAGTTTTTTTTTCAGACTACAAAATAGTATGGATTCAAGAGTCAAATCCACATGATGCACAATTATGACTTCTCAGAGGAGATTTTTATTTTCCCTCCAGTACTAATTTCAAAATAATTTGGTTTCCTTGCAGCTTCTTTGCTGGGTTAAGTGTATCTGACCTTTGACCTAGGATGAATGTTTGGCCTGTTGCCTGTCCTGACCCTCTAAAGCGGTCTCTATTTAGACTTCCCTCACAAAAGGGCCAACTTTTCTCTCTTGTCATCTCCTACTCTTCACGTGACTTTCCCGGGAGAAGACCAATCTATTCAGTCCTTAGTTAATGTCCTCAAGAGATAGCTGGCTTTGGGATCTGGTTACATCCCATGGTTCCTTTGTTTACTTCCTTTTAGATTTCCGTGGATTCCTTCCATTCTTCTCAGCCCAGCAAAGCAATATAAAAGATGGGTAAAATATATTTTATGCAGCCTTTAAATAAATTTGAAATTGTTTTTCAAAAGTGTCAGTCAAATGATTTAATCTGCTATATTGATTGCAATAGAAGATATGATTCTAAAATGTAACTAACCATATTAAATAAAACATCTCTTGCATAGGTAAGCAGATATATGTATATATTTTTGTATTTCATCTTTTGCACATGAAAGGTAGCATAGTATACATAATTATCAATCTTTAGAAAACTGCATCTGATAGCAAAAAGTCTTTCTTAAGTAACTCAATTTCACAACAAAAATTATATACTTTAGTGACAAAATCATAATGAAACCCAAATAGGCTGAGAACATTTTTTGTCCATATCAACAAATACTAAAGGTTAAAAAACGAAGGAATTATACAGTTTTTACGCTTATTAAAGTACGAATTTCTTCTGTCAGTAGAAATAATTAAATTTCTTAAATTGATGTAATGAGAAATATAACTTAAATAGCAGTTAAATATGTCAGAAGTTCTGATAGAATTTTAAAATGTGCATTCATATAACCAGAGAGGAAAAAATCTTCTATGTGTTTTCTTCACATCGAACATTTAGTGGAAGATAAAAACAAACTAAATACTAAAAAGCATTAAAATTAAAGTATAAAATATTACTGTGGAAATCATTATGTGATAGTTAGAAAATTACTTGTAAAGAAGATCCAACTGTTAAAAGAAAAGAAATTAAATCAGGTTAAAAAAACCAAACTGTCTTTTATTCTGGTGCATTGAAGTTTCTGAAGCAAAATGAAGAAAAGGAACAGAATTGAAGCAGTATTTTGCTTATTGAGCGATCATGAAAACAACTTAGATGAGGTTACAATACCATTATTATTTATCCGAATAATATATATATTAAACTCAGTATATTAGGTTAGGGTCTACCAACTTGTGGCTCCTTTTCTTTTCTGGGCTAGACCCTACTTTAATGTATTTAACTTCTATTTAAGAATTCTTCATGGGATTCCTATAATGGCTGAAAACAAAGGAGATTGGAGGGCTCAGAAGAAGATAGGAAGATGAGGGAAAGTTTGAAACTTCCGAGAGACTTGTTGAATGGTTGTGACCAAAATGTTGATAGTGATATGGACAGTGAAGTCCAGGCTGAGGTGGTCTTAGTTGGAGAGGAAGCCTGGCCGCTCCTAGCCATGCACAGTCATATGTGTTCACAAAGAGAGGGTCTGAAATGGGAACTTATGTTTAAAAGGGAAGCAGAGCCTAAAAGTTTGAAATATCTGTAGCCTGACCATGTGGTAAAAAAGAAAAACCTATTTTCTATAGAGAAATTCAAGGCATTAGCTGCAGAAATTTGCATAAGAGGAGCTAGATGTTAATCATCAAGACAATAGGGAAAATGTCTCCAGGACATTTCAAAGATCTTCACAGCAGCCCCACCCATCACAGGTTCAAAGCCTAGGAAAAATGGTTTCATGGACCAAACCCAAGGCCATGCTGCTCCATACATGGCACCCTGTGTCCCAGTCACTTCAGCTCTGGCTGTGGTACACAGAAAGCAAGAGTTTGGGAGCCTTGACCTAGATTTCAGAGGTTGTATGGAAATACCTGGATATCCAGGCAGAAGTCTGCTGCAGGGGCAGAGCCCTCATGGATAGCCTCTGCCTTGGGGTCCCCCACACAGAATCCCCACTGAGGTACTGTCTAGTGGAGCTGTGAGAAGAGGCCCACTGTCCTCCAGACCCTAAAATCCACAATAGCTTGCACCATGTGTCTGAATAAACCGTAGGCACTCAATGCCAGCCTGTGAAAGCAGCCACAGAGGCTGTACCCTGAAGAGCCACAGGGGCAAAGCTGTGGCTCTGGACTTGGGAGCGCACCCCTTGCATCCGCATGAACTGGATATGAAACATGGAGTCAAAGGAGATTATTTTGGAGCCTTAATATTTAATGACTGCCCTGCTGGATTCTGGACTTGTTCAGGGCCTGTAGCCCCTTTGTTTTGGCCAGTTTCTTTCTTTTGTAATGGGGGCATTTACCCAATGCCTGTACCCCCATTGCATCTTGGAAGTAACTAACTTGTTTTTGATTTTACAGGCTCACTGATGGAAGGGCCTTGCATTGTCTCAGATGAGACTTTAGACTTGGACTTTTTTTTTTTTTTTTTGAGACAGATTCTTGCTCTGTCATCCAGGCCAGCATTCAGTGGTGTGATCTTGGCTCACTGCAGCCTCCACCTCCTGAGTTCAAGCGAGTCTTCTGCCTCAGCCTCCTAATTAGCTGGGACTACAGGTGCATACCACTATGTCCAGCTAGTTTTTTTTCTGTATTTTTCGTAGAGATGAGGTATGGCCACGTTGGCCAGGCTTGTCTCAAACGCCTCACCTCAAGTGATCCACCTGCCTCAGCCTCCCAAAGTACTGGGATTACAAGCATGGGCCACTGTGCCTGGCTGTGACTTGGACTTTCGAATTAATGCTGTAGTGAATTAAGACTTTGAGGGACTGTGGGGAAGACCTGATTGGTCTTGAAATGTGAGAAGAACATGATATTTGGGAGGAGCCGGGGGCAGAATGATATGGTTTGATGCTGTTTCCACAACAAAATCTCATGTTGAATTGTAATCACCACATGTCAGGGGAGTGACCTGGTGGGAGGTGATTGGATCATGTGGGCAGACTTCCCCCTTGCTTTTCATGTGATAGTGAATGTGTTCTCATGAGGTCTGATGGTTTGAAGTGTGGCACTTCCCCTCCTTGTACTCATTCTCCTGCCGTCATGTGAAGAAGTTCCTTGCTTCCTCTTTGCCTCCCACCATGATTTTAAGTTTTCTGAGGCCTCTCAGTCATGCTTCCTGTTAAGCCTGTAGAACTGTGAGTCAATTAAACCTCTTTTCTTCATAAATTGCCCAGTCTAAGGTAGTTCTTTATAGCAGTGTGAGAACAGACTAATACACAGACAAACCCATTATGACAGTGACAACAAAAGAGAAACATATATTTTTAATAATTTAAAAGGTAAAACAATAGATATAATGAAAATGAGAAATTATGAGGGATTACTTTTACTAACAAATCTGAAAACCTAGATAAAAATGAAGTTTTCAAGGAAAATATAAATTACCCTATTAAATGCAAACGATAGTAGAAAACTTATTAGTCCGGTAGCCAAGGAGCAAATTGAAGACACTGTTAAAATATTACCTTTCTGCAAACCAGTAGCCCATTGATTCATCTGACTTTTTGAGCACCAGTCATCACCAGGCACCATGGAGATGATTGTAACCCGGGGAGACACTGACGTACCCCACAGCCTGGGATTCTGCGTCTACACTGTCCGTTTGCTACTGGGGAAGCCCTTTAAGAAGGGGGATTTCTGTGCTCGTTGCACTTTTTCAGAACTTGGGGAAAAAAAGGAAAACTTCCCAGTAAGTAGTTTAGCATTGAATTAATTTTGGTTCTGCAGTTAGGTTGTGTGAGTTCTGTTTCACCCCTTAATAATTGTGTGGCTTGGCAAAATTCTTAAACTTTCTAATCCTTAATTTACCATTTACCCTCCATTAGTAAAATGTTACACCATAAATACTGTTTGTTTAACAAACCATTTAAAACATCTGCTAAATACCAAAAAACTGTGCTAAATTGCTGAGCATACAAAAATAAAATTATTTCTCACATCAAAAAATGTACAACAGTGGGGAAGATAGCGAAATCAACCACTAGTTACAGCACATGATTGTTATGTGCTAACAGAGAGGAGCTCAATTTATGTAATCATGGATTTGATGGGGCTGCATTACATAAAACAGATTGGATGATGAGACAGTATTTGAGGGGAGATTTAAAGACCTCTCACTTAGTAGATAAGAAGGGGAAAAAAAGGAATGTCTTTTGGGCAGAAGAAGCAGTTTATGAGAAATCTGGAGTTAGCAAAGAAAACAATATGTGTTGTATCCTGGCCATAGCAATGTCTGCCATAGACAAAGTGCTCTGGAGAAGTTTTCTGGGAAAAAATAATTTTTTCATGACTAACTTGCTTAATTCAACTTTTATCATTTTTACAGCTATGCTTAGTCACATATGTAACATACTTGATAATATTGCCCTTACAGTTTTTCTACTGTTATCTGTAAGAGTGTTTGTGAAAGCTGAAAACTTTGTGTACTTTATACCTTAAAAAATTTAATTCAAAAGTATATTTATAGTTTTATATATAGGTTATTATTTAAATAACCTCTCCATAATTTACAGGTTTGATAGGTTAGCTTAGTTAAGAAGTTTTTTCTTTTTTTTTTTATAAACATGAGCAACTAGATGACTATAGAAGTCCTAGATTTATAGAATGTTAAAGCTAAAAGAGCCAGTTCCATAATTTTTAATATTTTTATTTTAGTGATGAGGTGACCAAGGTTCTCATATGGGTAATGACTGTCTGGGTTCACACTGCTAGTCAAAAACTAAAGTCTAGTCTCCCATTCCAAAGTTACTGTGCTTTCTGTAAAGAGCAGCTGTGCTCTCTCCACCCTAATACAGTGCCTCTTTTAAGAGCGTAGCTTCCCCAGCCCCTTTGTTACTTGATTTTTATTACCCACATACTGGGAAGAACATATTTCAGTTTTGTTAGTTGGGATACAATTGGGAAGAATGGAAGAGCAGAAGAATCTTAAGTTTTACCTTCAGTATGGATACGTTGAACATTCACCTGAAATATTGCATTCTTCATATTCGGAGCTGGTAGTTTATAGTAATTGTTTGCCTTTTTCAAGTGCACAGTGCACTTCAGCAGATTTATGTTTAAGAATTATGCAAACAAAGTTAGTCATCCATATGTCAAATTCGAGTTAACTGGGAGCTGTTAACTTACGGCCATTTACATAGATCTGAATTTGTTTACTATCCAGTGCCATCTAGTGTCTTATAAGGATAATAGCCTATTGGTAAACCTAAATACTCTTTTCCTTTTTAAAAAGTGTTTCTAAAATTTAACTGCTTGTGATTTGAAGTCTTAACATTGATATGAAGTCTCATGAATAAAGTGATCTTTGAATTGTGTATGCAATGAAAGATTAAAGCAAGTGTTAATCAAGTGAAGTAAACATCTATTTGGTTGATATCAATGAATTGGATTTTTCTGTTTAATTAAAAGATGATGTTTTTATAAATTGTATTAGTCTATTCTCTTTTTCATTTTTCACCAAATCTATTTATTTCCTAAAGTTTACATTTATATAATTTGGATGTTTTTAAATTTTTTTATGAAACCAACCAATTGATTATGACTTGTGCTCCCAATCTTTTCTAGTTTAAATTACCTCACTTTAAGGCCAGGTGTGGTGCCTCACACCTGTAATCTCAGCACTTCGGGAGGCTGAGGCGGGTGGATCACAAGGTCAGGAGATCGAGACCATCCTGGCCACTGTGGTGAAACCCTGTCTCTACAAAAAATACAAAAATTAGCTGGATGTGGTGGCACATGCCTGTAGTCCCAGCTACTCAGGAGGCTGAGGCAGAAGAATCACTTGAACCCCGGAGATGGAGGTTTCAGTGAGCCAAGATCACCTCACTGCACTGTACCCTGGCAACAGAGTGAGACTGCCTCTCAGGAAAAAAAAAGAGAAGGAGCTGATCTTAGAGACTCAGTTCAACACTGGATATTATAGATAAATTTGATATTGTAAATATATGTATAAGAGGCTTAATACTTCCTAAAATAATACCTGATATTTTCATTCATATAGTGAGCATATGGCTTTTTATTTTATTAATCTGAATATTCCAGTTAAATCTTTAAGTCAAAAATTACATTGATTGATTTTGAAAAATTAAGTCCTTATTTTCTGTGTAGATGTCTTTAGAACTTTTTTACATCAATCATTTATTAATGATTTATTAATGTATTCATGTAGTAACTTCACCAATGAGAAATGCAAAGTATATATCTTTTTTTTTTTTTTTTTTTTTTTTAAGCAAGGTCTCACTCTCTCACTCTGTCACCCAGGCTGGAGTACAGTTGCACAATCTTAGTTCACTGTAACCTCAAACTCCTTGGTTCAAGTGATCCTCCCACTTCAGCCTCCCAAGTAGCTAGTGCTACAGGCATGCACCACCTCACTCAGCTAATCTTTAAAATTTTTTGTAGAGATGGGGTCTCGCTGTGTTGCCCAGGCTGATCTTGAACTCCTAGTCTCAAGCCATCCTTCTGCCACAGCCTCCCAAAGCCCTGGGATTATAAGCATGAGTCACTGCACCCAGGCCAAAGTGTATAGCTTATAAAGTAAATCATGAGTTTTTTTTGAAATACTGGCAACTAAGTCAGGACTTGCCTGGCCAAATCACAAAGTGGATTGTAAACTTTTCATAATAGTTAAAACAGTGTGGTACACAAGTAAACCCAGTGATACGGAATTGGGAGTTCAGAAACAGACCCGAGTATATTTGAGGATGAAGCGTATGATGAAGGTGGCAGTTCGATTAGTGGGAAAATGATAATTAGTCAATACATGACCTTCTACTTGACAGTATCTGTGGAATAAAGGGAGTTTGAATCAACTTTTCTCTATCCCTGAATACGTGTAAAATTCAACCTCTATATAGAGGTTCATTATTGACTTTTTATATTTGCGACAAGTAGCTACCTATCAATTCATTCAACTACAAAAATCATTTAAAAAGTGCTTCTGCACAACATGTGATTCAAATCAGTGACTGATCCTCGATTAGAAATGAATGTTAAAAAGGGAGCTTTTGCAGGTAAATTGTTTGGAGGCAAACAAACAAAAACAACAAAGTAGGGACCACTAATACAAAGGAGAGAAAGGGTAGCTGTGAAAACATGTCAGCAACAAGCGTGTGTTTTTAGCTTAGTCTTCATTTTCCCTTCTGCCGGAGTTTTTGGTCTTAATACCACAATGTATTCAATGTTTCGTTAACATTTATCGTCAGCTCTCATTGGAAACGTTTCTGTTTGATTAATATGAACAAAAATCATGAGCTAATTAGGAAAACAAGTATAAAGTTTCCACTGTGAAGAATTATTCAGTTATTTTAACTACGTGGAGAAGTTTTTCATATTCTAGCAAGTAGTTGAAAGACTTCTAAGCCTTTTATTTTCAGCAAGTTAATAGTAGAAGAGCTTTCCATATACTCTCGGGCACAGTATTTGCTTACCTGTTTCTTGTGTATCATATGAAACCTACACAGAAGCAATACATGTTTTATAATATTAAATATATGATCATCCAATAATGTAGGAATGTATAAGATAGTCTATCATTATTGCATTATGAAACTATATATAACTTGAACATGTGATTAAACTCAGCCTTAAAGGGCCTATGGCTAAGTCATTAAAAAAAAAAAAAAGATGTATGTTTTATATTTTCAAACAAACAAATGCAGCCAAACACTATGACTCCCTCCACACCCCGCCATAAAAAATACAGAGCTACTGCTGGAAGCTTGCTCCAGAGTTCACCTTCTGTTTTTATCATGACATGTTCTTCTTTAAGAGTTAACTGAACCCTACTCAGGTCAGTTCATGTTCATTTCCTGCAGTTCTGTCTTTGGTAGAGAAAAGGGACAGTTGCTTTCTTATAGTTTGAGAAAATCACTGTCAATTCTAATTTTTCTTTATGCTAGATGTACCACATTTAAAATTTTTTTCTCGCATTTGTCTCTTCTTCTTCTTCTTGAATTTCTTTTCTACACTTTCTATCTTAAGAAAGGGTGACAAGCTGAATTGAATTTGGACAATGATAAATACTAAATCTAATGACAGTCTTTCTCTGTGCCATGTGTATATTGGTGCCCAATGAAATTATAGTAACTAGAAGGCAGTTTTTGTAGCGTTTTAAAAAAATAGCTAAGTTCAAACTGTCATTCATCATGTATGTATTTTTTAATCTGTAAGTGTATACTTTGTATTTAAACATATGCTTATTTTTTTAAAAATTACTTAAAATATGTTTTTCACATGCATTAAGTTGTATTTAATAGCAAGTACAACTTAAGCACAGCCCTATGTAGATATACTTGGAAATACAAGTATTTTGAACTTAGCTTCTAATCATTTATAATTGTTATTTATTTAAAGCACCCAGGGTTAAAGCAAAGTTTTGCATTCTTCTTTCTTCCTCCTTGTTCATTAAACCAAGTTTATGGGTTTCATTAAGTCAAGTTTATGGGGTTCATTCTCTTTTGATTTTAAGATGTTTAAAGAAAGAGTTCTCTCATTTTACAAAGCTTAAATAATGTATCTGTCTCATCCTTAGAACTACCTTAGTAATAACAAGTATTATAGAAAGATACTTAGGTTAAGAGGGCTACCTGATACTTATTACTTCAAATTGTCTTCATTCTGTTATAATAATCCAACATAAGATAAAAATAATGTGAAGTCTGTGGGAAATTTACCCAAACCTTAATATTTTAAAATTTTGTAGATAGTCATAATACAATTATGTCAAAATATTGCCCCCAATTTCTACATGATTGAAGTAGCAATTCTTATTTAGTAGAAAATAATTTAAAAATATGTTTGGATTTCATCAAAATAATTGCTTCTATTATTTTTTTTTAAATAGTTTCAGGACTTTACCCTCTCACCAGTCATTTGAAAAGGAAAGATTACTCAGACTTGTCAAGATTTTTTGCTCAGAGAAGAGCAAATTTTTCATCTAGAGTATTCTGAATCTGTAGTTTTATAAACTAGCCAGTTGAAGCAATGTGAGTGAGTCTTATAAAGAGAAGGTTCTAAGAAAGGAAGATTTCTAATGAAAATGAAAAATATAGCTGAACGACTTGACTTATAGGTACTGATTCTGTCTTCAGGTAACACACGTCAAGTCTGTAGGGAGGTTGGACCCTTTGTGGTCTGATAGAATCGTGATCTCAGTGACAGGATGCATTTTTTTCTTATTTCATTATTTTCTGTGTATCAAAATAGGAGGCTATTGGAAGAGTGTTTCTGTGCCTGCACATTCATTTCGGTTTTAAATTTGAGAGTGTATTTTTTGTGAACTGGAAATATGAGATAGTTTCACTTTAGATAATCTGGTTTGATCATGGCAAAGCACCTTTCCTCATTTTATGACTCTTCTTTTAATTGGCTCACAGATTTACTATGACTATTGAGTAAGATTAGCATGTGTCTTTTTGTACCATGCACATGTACAGGAAAGTCTGTAAAACGTCTTTTGTTCTCCCTAGAGCCTGTGCATATTCACACCACCTGGGATAAAGGAAGGAAAACCTCGCCTCATCCCTGCTGGGCCCATCACCCAGGGCACCACTGTCTCTGCTTATGTGGCCAAGTCCAGGAAAACACTGCTAGTAGAAGACATCCTTGGGGTAAATGGCTTTTGACTCTTTGCGATATTTTTAACCTAAAGTATTTAATTAAGAAAGATGGCTTATCATTTTGATGTTATAACTTGAATCGTTTCATTTTAAAAAGCATTAAAGCTGGTTAGAGATCAATATATTAATGTGCAAGTTAATGGTTTGTACTCAGAACATTCCTTTTACCCACTAAGAACTAGATTTGAACAGTTCTTATTTTAACACATGCCAGTTCAGTTAAACACAAAAATACTGTATATATTTATATTAATGTAAACTAAATGATTACTGTTTTATGTTTCATATTTTGCTAGGATGCATACGAATGAGTTAGCTATTGCTGTTTGACAAACTACCTCAGATTTTAGTGTTATCGTACAGTAGCAACATGTTTCTTAGGAATCTAAGGACGGGGTCATTCTGCTGATCTGGACTGCTGTCAGTTGGGCTTGCCCAAGCGTCTGAGGTCAGCTGGCCACCAGTTAGGTGCTGGCTGGCCTCTTATGCCCTCTGCTTTCCATGTGTCTCTCGCCCTCTTCTAGTAAGGCTATGTTGGCATGTTTTTGTGATAGGAGCAGGAGTCCGAGAGAAGCAGTGGGAACATACAAGAGAGTTTTCAAGCCTCTGCTTCCATCAGATTTACTACTCTCCCATTAGCCAAAGCAAATCACATGGTCAGGCCAAGTATCAGTATTGATCACTAACAAAGGACATAGATACAGTGAAACGAGACAAAGCAGAGCCCTCAGTCTAGTCTTCCACAGTACACATGGACATTTTAATGAAATTTTACTACGTGGAGTATAGATTTTAAAGGTAACGAGTACAAATAATTACATAGGTATAAAAATTTGCTCTAAGTGCTAATAGGAGTCATGAAACCCAGGTTTTAATTTTGGTTTTTCCACCATTGCATATATGACCTTGAATAAATTGGGTAGCTAGGGGAAGGAAGGAAGATATGGAAGGAGAGAAGAAAAAGACGGGAGGAAGGGAGAGAAGAAGAGAAGGAAGGGTCCATGCTGTATAAGTTCTCATTTGAAACTGTTCTGTTGTGTATGTAAGCTTTCAAAAGATCTGTAACTTACAAATACAGAGTTATACTATATCATGAAGTTCTAATTCATGCCTGATAGCTTCCTACAGACAGTAGAAATTGAATAAATAGAATTGGTGCTTTTGATATTAATTCATTCAATTTCTCTGTACTTCCTTTAAGTAAATTTGCTAAGCTAAAAAATTATTAAAATCAGTGAACCAATTTCATTTCTTATGATAAATAATTGATCGTTTTTAGATGATTTGAATAGTTAACATGGGTCTTTGAGATTCAATTAGAATGATTGTTATTAACACACACTTTTGTGTTATTCTAGGCTTAAAAATAGAAAAAAGCTTATATATAGTTTTCTTCACATAGTATTTACATTTGGAGAAATTTCCTCTGTGGCGTCATACCTGTAAACACCCTAAGATTGTTCTGGCACATTGAAGATGATGAATAAATGTCAGCATTTATGATTATTTTTATTATCATATGGAATTAACATTCATTAAATTTATACTGCATAGGAATAAAGAAATATTAAAGCAGTGTTTGGGCATAAGTTCCATGAAAAAGTAAGCATTTTCTTACATAAGATTTATGGTGGCTATCATCATTTGGTTTTTCTTTGAAAAGTACTGCTTATTATTGATTACCAGTATCACATCAATTTCTGATAAAAATAAGAATTATAACTTAATGATCATTTCACTGAATTTATATCTTTTTCTCTTTCTGTTTTTCAGGATGAACGATTTCCACGAGGTACTGGACTGGAATCAGGGACTCGCATCCAGTCTGTTCTTTGCTTACCAATTGTCACTGCAATTGGTGACTTGATTGGTATTCTTGAGCTGTATCGGCACTGGGGCAAAGAAGCCTTCTGTCTTAGTCACCAGGAGGTGAGGTCTTTAAGTGCTGCTTGTTAGAATTTTTAAACCTACCTAGCTCATTGAAGGTGCTTGTTAGTATTGCTAAGTAATACTAAACTGAAAATATATGAATGAATATTTAAAATCACAGTTTGCTTAACAGTGTTTTGATACTAATAATGATGATTTTAAAACCTGTTTCTGTTTAGAGAGGAAACTGGTTACATTAGAAATATAGTCCTTTTGTTAAGTCAGAATAAGAATCCAGATTGGGTGCAGTGGCTCATACCTGTAATCCCAACACTTTGGGAGGCCAAAGTGGGCAGATCACAAGGTCAAGAGATCGAGACCATCCTGGCCAACATGGTGAAACCCCATCTCTACTACAAATACAAAAATTAGCTGGGCGTGGTGACACATGCCTGTAGTCTCAGCTACTCGGGAGGCTGAAGCAGCAGAATCACTGGAACCCAGGAGGCAGAGGTTGCAGTGAGGTGAGATACGCCACTGCACTTCAGCCTGGGCAACAGAGCGAGACTCTGCCTCAAAAAAAAAGAAAACACACACACACAAACACACACAACCACAAAACAAAAAACAATCCATTTATGCTATACTCTTAGTCATAGAAAGTAGTAGAATGACTTTGGAGAATTTTCACACTCTGATTATCTTTAAGTCTTCTTTAAAATGTCTTTTTCTTAGCTCGTGTCCTGAAAAAAAGGTTCTAGTGTCACATACATTTGGAAAACCATGAGTTCCATTCACTATTCACTGAATTGGCTCATGAATGCTAAAACCACATATTAAAATATTTATCACATCCAGTATGAACCAATTCCCTTCGGTGACCTAATTCCTGTCCACTTGCCTGAATGACCCCATCCCCTGCTACTCCAGCTGTCCCTCACTCACTCCAGCCTCACTGAGTCCTTGGGCGAGGCTGATCTACTCCATCTGACCCTCACTCACTCCAGCCACACTGGATCACTGGGTAAGGCTGACCTACTCCAGCTGACCCTCACTCACCAGCCACGCTGGGTCCTTGGGCAAGGCTGACAGGCTACTACTCAGGCCTTTGCATTTTTCTTCTCTCCACTTATCCCCATCATGGCCACATACTTCGGGAATTTCCTCAAATGTTGCCTTCTCTACAAGGCCTTCCCTGAATGCTTCATGTACTTTTGAATGGCTCCTATCCAGTATATCTTTCTCTCTTCCTGCTGCTTTTTCTCTGTGGCACCTGTCACCATCTAATATATTATGGGCTATACTTATTTCCTTTGTTTTTTTCCCTGAAGCACAGTGAAAGCTACTCCATTTCTAGAATAGTGCTGCTACATAAATGGCACTCATGAATATTGGCTGAATGAGTGAATAATAAAAGAAGTAGAATAGCTAGTAATTTTGAGCAACTCGTTAGCTAGTGTGCGTGTATGTATGTATGTGTGTGTATATATATATATCTATATATATGATTTTTACATTTTAGAAATATTTCATTATTTAAAGTGGTCATTAGATTTCTTTTGATAGTATTTTTGTTAAGCTGAAAAATAATAATTATGTGTAAATCACTGGGCTATAGCTCTCTTAACAATCAGTTTGTTTTCCATTTTATCCAAAATTAAGATGAACAAGAGAACATTAAAGTCAATGAAATAGAAGGGGAAAATATAAAAGAAAAACCTTGTAAATCTTAGTGTCTTGTGTTTGGCAAAATGTTCAAAACTCAGTGATCTCAGAAAATTCTTCATATACATCTATGCCACAGTCCTTTGTTGAGATGACTAATAAAAACTTGTTATATATGTATAATATATTATTATTTATAGGTATGTGTTTCTAATTTTTTTAGGTTGCAACAGCAAATCTTGCCTGGGCTTCAGTAGCAATACATCAGGTGCAGGTGAGTCTTTGGAATGTTTTTGCAGGGGCTTCCTAAGAGAGAAGAGTTTTTTAAAGTATAGCATTGAAGACTGAAGTAGAGGTTAAGTCACCTAAAGCCTTATTTTGGGATATTAGAATATTCTATTGTTTCTAGAAGTTTTAATTTAATCATTTAGATCTGCTTACTCCTGCCTTATTTTGCAATTATATGTGTGTGTATTCAGATACATATCTATATATAAAATACACACATACACAATTTATGCAATAAATGGCGTATGTCTTGCTATAGTATTTTCTACTGAAAACCTAGGAACGATCTCCTACTGGAGTTGCATTGATATTTTTATGATTCCATTTCCTAAATTAAATTTTCCTCTAAGTAGTCTGTGAAACATTCTAACTTTAAGATATCTGGTTCTCTTGAAGGTATTATTTAAAAATCATCAACTACTTAGAGTTTTACTGGTGGTTAGACTTTAAAGTTCAAGAACATGGTAGCAATATAGCATTGTTTTGTATCTTCTCCCTCTCTCTTTTCAATTTTTGATGGTGGTTTTATTTTTCTACTTCTGTTTCAGCAAATTGAGGTTGATAAGAGAGGAATTGTATGGTAGGAAGGAAAATCAAGCTGTAGGATAAAGGAGTAGAAAAGACTCTTGAATTATCAAGTATAGGTGGCATATGTGCTCAACTACAGTTTTTAAAAGGACAGTGTAAAGCAGTTCTAAAGAGGGAGTTGAGTAAACTACTTGGACCTGAATGCTGCTGCTGTCACTTACTACGTCTACAGCCTCAGTAAGGTTCTTAACATCTTTATGACTCTAGTATGAAATATAAATTCCAAAGCTATAATGTTTTGTGGTGACTGAGACAATAAATAGAAAGTACTTAGAACAACGTTTAGTACATTTAAGTATTCAGTAAATAGTAATGGATATTGATATTATTATTACATTATAATCCGAGTGATTGTGTTAGGCCTTCTTTCAATAAATACATAGTATTCTGGAAGTTTTATTTTTGAATAAGCAGAAATCTTTTATAATTGTAGCTTTTATTTTATATGGTAGGTATGCAGAGGCCTTGCCAAACAGACTGAATTGAATGACTTTCTACTCGATGTATCAAAGTAAGTGTTCATTTCTGGTTATGTAGTAGTTCTTATTGATCAGCGGTTTAAATTAAGTGCAGCCTGTGGCAGAAATATACTACTGTCTATTGCAGCTTATAACTGAAGATCCATCTTTACAAGTAGTCTGGGAAGTATGGATCATCATATTATGCACTGTAGAGTTATATTCCCATTTACGTTCACTCTAAAGTGAAGGGTTGCAGATATATATGTGATGATCTTAATTTTCAATTTGATGTTTATTTTCTAACTAGACTATCTTAGATCATGTTAAAGACACTATATATTTCTATTTTTGCAGGAGAATAATGGCTACAGTAGGAGAGAAAATGCTCTTTTTTTTTTTCCCAAAAAGTCCTATTTGGTTTGTCTAACAATGTCAGTAAATTAAACATTATTAATATTATTATTTAAATTTTCCCGGTATCTCAGTTATCATTTCTGAAAAAATGTTCCATTTCCCTGTTTTGACCTAGAAAAACTCTCTTTGGCTGGTAGTGGAAGCACTTATATAATAGACATTTATTAAATCACATATTTTTATTGGTTTTATTTATCACAGGGGACATCTTCTATATATTTGACCCGTATAATTAAACACTGAAATCTAAAATATGCCCCAGGATGTGGTAACTTTAGGGTCATGTCCTCCTACAAGCTTACTAAAGGAGTAATGGACTTTGTCCTTCTGTGGCCTCCAGCAGCAACTGTGGCATGTTATGTCTCACATTACCGTATATGCACGTAACAATTGACCCATCAGTAATTATTGTTGATCCTCATTAATTAGTTTGAAGTTATTAGTTTATGTTACATGTGTTTTTTGAAATAATACAATTAAAGAAATATGGGACTGAAAAAGCTCCCCTTGGTTACCTCAGCCAACTAGGTAAAGCGTTACCTAGACCGTAGAGTCTATCTTAAGAGTTCTTCTTTACATTTTCTGTATGTTACATGCATATTGATTTATCTTTTTTCAGGTTTACATTTTAGTGTATGTACTATTTGTCTCTGAAACATTTACTTGCTGTTCGTAATAATGAATATATATTCATATGAAGTCACTAGATCCATAACATTACTTGTAATCTGACCTTTCTTCTCAAATGATTTATGTTACTTTCTCAGTACACTTAAACTAAATATTAACTTTCTCCAGTTTTTCAGTGATAATTTATATTTAACTATTGAGTTTTAGCACATTTAAATATTTTTATTTTAGATCAGAGTTATTAATGAAAATATTAAATATGGTGGATGCAATTTTATTTCTGCATACTTTGTTAAATGCAATAAGCTTTCTCTCTATATTGATACCTATCAGTAAAATAAATACTGATTGCATTCTCTGGAATTAGAGTTCTCATGCTAAGGTCAATGATAAAGTTTTATTTGTCTCTTTAAAATAATATTACAGTACTGATTTTGTAAATATTTTTCGTATACCTTTATGTTTTTTATTTGAATATAGACAAAACCAGGAAATGTATTTAAAGTTTAATATGTGCTGTGATCTAATAAAATTACTTAACAGGATTTATGTTTCTTTTTTTTCAGAACATATTTTGATAACATAGTTGCAATAGATTCTCTACTTGAACACATAATGGTAGGTTGTTTTTGTTCTGAATATGATTTTATTTAACCCTTAGACCCATGGTGCTAAACTTTCTCCTCCTCTGGCACTTTTAAGTATTATGCAAATGTGGTGCTTAGGAATTCACCTTGATCTCTTTGTCACTTCTGTTCATTTTGAGGGAGTAAGTTTGAATAACATTTTTAAAAATCTCCGAACTTTTCTTTGTTAATGGAGAGCTATACTTAGAAAAGACATTTGGTTTCTTTTTATGTTCTTCAAAACACCTCTTATATATGGGATGTATAAGAGGAATTCTCAACTGATTTTTTTCCTGATCTTCAAGTTCATTCTACTTAGTTCTAGTCTTAATTATTATTCTCTCCTAGATGTTCTCAGGCACTTGTGAGCCAAAAGGTGTATGATGTCGAGTTACAGGCATATTTCCCTATGCTACTCTCTTAGGTCTCTAGTGAGACTTCATTCAGGAGTGGCTTCTAGTTGTCAAAATGTGTGGGTGTATGTCATGGATGCCCAGGCTTTCTTGGTACTATTTGTGCTCTGTTATGTGCTTTAATAAATGTTATTTCTTTTCCTCATTTTTCTGGTCCATCTCAAAATACAGTACTCTTCTGCAATAAGGAGTCCTCTCATCTAGAGATTTTATGATGCATACTGATAGATTTTTTTTATTTGACATAGTAAAAGACAAGTATGAAGTGTGCTTTGTGCAATGTCTTGTACAGACAGAAAGTATACTAAGGGTAATTAGAGAATATCACAAGTTATTAACTTCAGCACACTTGTGATAGATTTTTTCTACGTTTTATCTAGACAAAAATAGAATAATTATACATTAAAATAACTTTTCTCTTGTTATGAAACAACTGAAGGAATTTGTAAAGCAATGAATAGCTTTAAGAAAAATACAAAGTTATAATGTAGACTGACACTGAGCTTATACTAGGGATACAAGAAGCAATTATTGATCATTCCTTGTATTATTATTTTTAAAAACAGCTTTATTGAAATGTAATTTACATACTATACAGTTCATACGTTTAAAGTGTTCAATGGTTTTTAGTATATTGATGGATATGTGCAACTATCATCAATTTTAGAACACTTTCATTACTTCATAAAGTGACTTGATACCCTTTTAGCTATCACCTTCTTAGCTTATCACTTCCTTATTCCTCTATTTCCCCTTGCCTCACCAGACCTAAGCAACCATTGTCTGCTTTCTTTCTCCATGGGTTTACCAATTCTGGGCATTTCATACAAAAAGAATCATACAGTATGTGGCCTTTTGTGCCTGGCTTCTTTCACCTAGCGTAATGTTTTCAAAGTTCGTACATATTGTGCATATGTCAGTTCCTCATTTCTTTTTATGACCAAATAATAGTCCATTTTATGGATACACATACCACATTAAAAAAAAATCCATTTATCAGTTGATAGACATTTGGGTTGTTTTCACATTTTAGCTCTTGTAAATAGTCTTGCTGTGAACGATCCTCTACAAGTTTTTGTCTGAATTCCTGTTTTCCATTGTTCAGGATATATACTTAGGAGTAGAATTGCTGGGTAATGTAGTAGTTCTGTGTTTAACTTTTTGAGGAACTGCCAAACTTCCCATGGCAGTTGCACCACTTCTCATTCCCTACAGCTATGCATATGAGTTCTGATTTCTCCACATCTTCACCAACACTTGTTATTATCTGACTTTTTCATTATAGTGGGTATAAACTGCTAGCTTAGTGTGGTTTTGATTAGTGTTTCTCTAGTGACTAATGATGCTGAGCATCTTTTCATGTGCTTATTGGCCACGTGTATATTGTCTTAGGAGAGATATCTATTCAGAGCCATTGACCATGTTTTAATGGAATTCTTTGTATTTTTATTATTGACTTGTTAAGAGTTCTTCATATATTCTAGATATAACTTTGTCTCATCATTGCTTTGCTAATATTTTCTCCTATTTTGATAGGTTGTCTTTTCACTTTCTTGATAGTATTTTTTGAGGCACACAAGATTTTAATTTTGATGAAATCCAATTTAGCTATTTTTTTTCCTTTGCTCTTTATGCTTTTTGTTTTATATCTGAGCCAAATCAGAGATCATAAGAATTTACTTAGATATTTTCTTCTAAGAGTTTTATGGTTTTTAACTCTTATATTTAGGTCTTCTATCTGTTTTGAGTTAGTTTTTTATATGCTGTTTGGCAGAGGTCCAGTTTCATTCCTTTTCATGTAGCTAACAAGTTTTTTCCCAGCTCATCAGTTGAACCTAAAATATAGTTCTGTTTCTGAATTCTCAGTGCTATTCTGTTGCTCTGTATGTCTTTGGTAATGCCAGTACACTTTCTCGATTACTGTGGTTTTATAGTAAGTTTTGAAATTAGGAAGTGTGAGTTTCCCAACTTTTCAAGATTCTTTTAGCTCTTCTGGGTACCTAACAAATACATTTAAATTTTAGAAGTAGCAGGTCAATTTCTGCAAAGAAATCAGGTGGGATGCTAATAGGAATTATGTTGAATCTGTAGAGCAATTTGAAATTACTGCCATCTTAACAACTGGAAGACAATTAAGTCTTCTAATACATGAACATTTTTCCATTTATCTAGATTTTAATTTTTTTCAACAATGTTTTATGGTTTTTGAGAATAAGTATTGCTTTCATTTTGGCCAATTTATTCCTATTTTTTTAATGCTATTATAAATGGAATTTGTTTTCTTAATTTTAATTTTTGATTTTATACTGCAAATATGTAGAAATAACATTGGTTTTTATACATTGATTATGTATCCTGCAAGCTTGATGAACTCACGTATTAGTTCCAATAGTTTCTTAGTGGATTACACATACACATATATATATATGTACATATATATACACACATGCATATACACACACACACATATATATACACACAGATACATACATATATATATATATATGATCATGTCTTCTGTAATTAGAGATAGCTTTACTCCCTACTTTCCAATCCAGATGTGTTTTATTTCTTTTTCTGGCATGATTGCCCTGGCTAGACCCTGCAGCACAATACTGAAAAGAAGTCTAAATGTGGACATTCTTATCTTGTTCCTTATATCAAGGGGGAAACATTTAGTCATTTGCCATTAAGTATGAAGTTATTTGTGGGTTTTTCATAGATGGCCTTTATCAGGTTGAGAAAATTCCCTTTTGTTCCTAGTTTTTTAAGTGTTTTTATCATGCAAGTGTGTTACATTTTGTCAAATAATTTTTGTGCGTCAGTGTAGATGATCATATGGTTTTTATTTTTAATTCTATTGATAGTGTATATTACATCAATTGAATGTTGGATGTTAAACTAACCTTGCATTCCTGTGATGAATTTCAGTTCATTATGGTGTATAATTTATATTGGAATTGCCTTAGATTTATAGAAAACTTGAATTGATATCTTCAGCATATGGCATCTTCCTATCCAAAGACAGTTTCTTATTTTTAGTTTTTTAAAAATATCTCTCCATTCAAAAGTGGGCAAAAGATATGAACAGACACTTTTCAAAAGAGGACATTTATGAGGCCAACAAACATATGAAAAAATGCTCATCATCACTGGTCATTAGAGAAGTGTAAATCAAAACCACATCGAGATACCATCTCATGCCAGTTAGAGTGGCGATCATTAAAAAATGTGGAGACAACAGATGCTGAAGAGGATGTGGAGAAATAGGAACACTTTTGCACTGTTGGTGGGAGTGTAAATTAGTTCAACCATTGTGGCAGACAGTGTGGTGATTCCTCAAGGATCTAGAAATAGAAATTCCATTTGACCCAGCAATTCCATTACTGGGTATATACCCAAAGGATTATAAATAATTCTGTTGTAAAGACACATGCACACATACAGTCATTGCAGTACTGTTTACAATAGCAAAGACCTGAAACCAACCCAAATGCCCATTAGTGATAGACTAGACAAAGAAAATGTGGCACATATACACCATGGAATACTATGTAGCCATAAAAAAGGATGAGTTCATGTCCTTTGTAGGGACATAGATGAATCTGGAAGCCATTCTCAGCAAACTGACACAAGAGCAGAAAGCCAAATACCACATGTTCTCACTCATAAGTGGATGTTGAACAATGAGAACACATGGGCACAGGGAGGGGAACGTCACACACAGGGATGTGTTGAGGGGTGGGGGTCTAGGGGAGGGACAGCGGGGGGTGGGAAGGTTAGAGAAGGATAATGTTGTGAGAAATGCCTGATGTAGGTGACAGAGGAATGGAGACAGCAAACCATCATGGCGTGTACCTATGCAACAATCCTGCAAGATCTGCACATGTACCCCAGAACTTAAAGTACAATTTTTAAAAAAAAATCTCTCTTGACTGAATGTGTTGAGCATGGGTCCCCCCTAGGTAACTTATTGTTCCGGTTTATAGTGTTTAGTTTTCAAGATAAACAGTGATTTATAATTCACAATAGTAGTGGTTCTATTGGTTCTTTTTTTCCAGTTTTTATAGTACTTATTTCTTTGTTGGTTAATGTATTAGCTAGAACCTAACGAACGCTGTTGAATGGAAGCAACAGATATCAAAAAGAGGATATATTTATTTTCCTTAATATATGTACCTCTTACGTTTCATTGTGAAATATATTTGTTGTGAGTCCACAGCAGATATAATTTATCAATTTTAAAACATTTTCTTCTATTCCTAATTTTCTGTGAGTTTGCATCTGATTTGGTGTTGGATATTATCAAATTTTTGTAAGCTATTTAAAAATGGTTAGAGTAGACAATTATACTGTTAGTCAATGTTGAATGACTTATATTTTGGTATAAAGGCTATTTAATAGTTATATTTTCTTTATTCCTGGATTGGTCGTTAATATTTATTTCCAAGTTTTCAATCTATTTTCATATATCAGATTCCTCAGTGGTTTTTTTGTCTATCTTTGGGTAGTATTGGTATTGGGTTATGCTACACTTAGAAAATTAGCTAAGAAATGTTCCATGCTTTTCTATGCACTAAAGTGGTTTAAATAATATACGTATTGTTTGTTCCCTTAATATTTGATATAAATAAGACACATTAGGGTCTTACTAGCAGTAGAACTCTGATTCTCTTTTCAGTTTCTTCTATGACATTGGATCCTTCAAGTTTTCATTCACCCTTTTCTGCTATAATGTTTCTTGGGAATCTGTTATATTCCTATAATACGTAATAGCTGGAGTTATCAAATGGTGAGCAAAACCCTTCACAGACTCTGTCCTCATTGAGCTTGTAGTCTGTTGGGAGACAGACGTGAGCCAAATGTCGACATAAATGTTAAACTGCAGTCAGAGTCAGGCCTATGAAGGGGGAGAACATGCTCTGAAAGCTTGTGATGGGAGCTAATGCAGCTGGGGAGGCTGTGGCAGGCGTTCCTGAAACTGTGACCTTGGTCTGGTGGATGTGTGGAAGTTACACAGGCAAAGAGGGAAGAGGGTGTACTTTAGGGGATGGGGGAGCAGTGTGCTCCTGTGTAGAAAGGCCCTGGCAGGGCCAAGTCACTCAGAGCTGGCAGGGAGTTTTGAATTAAGGCTTGTAAACTAGAGGTGCAAGATCAGATTTGTATTTAGAAAAGATAACCCTAGATTAGAGGAAACAAGTGGGGAATGAGGCTAGACTTTTTTGAGAAACTTTTTCATAATACAGAAGATTTATTATTTCCAGACAAGCCCATCTGGGTAATTCTTAAATTCCTAGGTGATCAGTTCATCTAGGTCACTGCTTCTCAGTGGGGCAGTGCTGACATTTGGGCAGAGCATTCTCCCCTGGCACAGTGCTGTCCTGAGCACTGCAGTCATGCAGCATCCTAGCTTGTGAGAACTCAAAACCAACAAACATACCTGCACTTACTTCCAGATGCCCCGGGGCCAGGCGGCTCAGCTGCTATTTGGGAATCAATGAGTTAGACTTTCAAATCAATTTTTATAAATTTGTAAGTACTTTGCATTTCCTTTCATATCTGAAAACATCAACTACTTAACTCAAATTAGTTTGAGATAATAAAAGGGAGGATTTACTGGCTCAGACCGCTGAAAAGCCGACAAATGTTCAGGCTTATGTAATTAGTGGACATGGCGGCTCAAATCATCTTTTCAGGAATGTATCTTTCTCTGTTTCTCAGTTCAATTTACTTCTGTGGAGTCTTTATTCTCCGGCAGTTTCCCTTTACATGATGACAGCAATAGCCCTGACAGCTGTCATCTTACATTTAGAATGAAGTTTTATATCAGTCAATAATCAGTGTTTATATCATATCACCCACTTAACCAACAAGATAATAAATGAAGCACAGTTGTTTCCTTATTTTTTTTTTTACTTTTCTTACCTACTATCCTTACATACTTTTAGATATATAAATATTTTTATATATTTCATGTTTTTAAAATTAATTTTCATGATGTCTATAATTTCTTAGATTCCATTTACTGACAAGTGTTACAGTTGTAGTATAGTTTTAATGATTTCTTTGCTCCTCAGTTTTTCCTGGACCCCATGTCTTCCCATGCGTTCTTGAATTTATTTAGCTATTTCTTTATTTTTGCTTGAGCCCATCTCCCTTTCTCTAATAGTTCAAAGACAGTACATTTCTGAGTACTTGACACGTCTGAAATATCTTTATTTTGCCTTTATGCTAGTTTGACTTGGTAAAGAAATTTAGGCTTAAAATAAGTTTTCCTTAGAAATTTGAAGACATATTTTAACTGAATTTTAAATCTATTGTTGCTATAAGGAATACTGATTATAAATTGTTCTGTTATAAAGACACGTGCACACATATGTTCACTGTGGCACTGTTTGCAGTAGCAAAGACTTGGAACCAACCCAAATGCCCGTCAATGATAGATTGGATAAAGAAAATGTGGCACCTATATACCATGAAATACTATGCAGCCATAAAAATGTATGAGTTCATGTCCTTTGCAGGGACATGGATGAAGCTGGAAACCATCATTCTCAGCAAACGGACACAAGAACAGAAAACCAAATACAGCATGTTCTCACTCATAGGTGGGAGTTGAACGATAAGAACACATGAACACAGGGAGGGGAACATCACATACTGCAGCCTGTTGGCGGGTGGGGGAGCTAGCAAAGGGATAGCAGGGAGTAGGGGGATTGGGGAGGGATAGCATTAGGAGAAATACCTAATGTAGATGACAGAGGGGATGGAGGCAGCAAATCACCATGGCATATATATAACTGTGTAACAGTCCTGCACAATCTGCCCGTGTATGCCAGAGCTTCAAGTATAAAAAATAAATATATTGTTCCACTTATAGGTAAACCTGTGTGTATGCATGTGTGTGTATGTGTGTGTAGGGGAGTAGGGGTGGCTTTTAGATTGACCTTCTGATGCTTGAAGTTTATAAATATTTCCAAAATATTTATCTAGATATTTTTAACTCCTTTTCAGCATCTGAGGGTCATTTCAAAGTTAAAGCTTAATATCTGGGGAGAGTGAAAAGGTAAACATATGTTTGGAAATGCTCATCCTAAAACAGAAGCCTGTTTTTCTTTTTTTAGACAGGGTCTGGCTCTGTCATCCTAGCTGGAGTGCAGTGGCACAATCTCCGCTCATTGCAGCCTCTGCCTCCCTGGCTCAAGCCATCCTCCCACCTCAGCCTTCCAGAAAGTAGCTGGGACTACAGGTGCATGCCACCATGCACAGCTAATTTTTGTGTTTTTAGTAGAGACGGGATTTCGCCATGTTGCGCAGGCTAATCTCACACTCCTGAGCTCAAGCAATCCAAGGGCCTTGGCCTCCCAAAGCACTGGGATTACAGTGTGAACCCCTGCGCCCGGCCACAGAAGCCTTCTTACTGTCTATAATTGTTTCTCAGTTGATTTTCTTGATTTTTTGACATACGAAATAACATTATCCTCAAACAAACTTTTATCTCTTCAAATATGTACACTTCACATATCTTTTTCTTGCCTATTGGCATGCTAATGATTGTGATAAAATACCTTTGTCTTGTTCCGAACTTTAATATCTTAATGCAGTGATTCTATTATTTTACTATTTGGTATAATATGGACTGTTTTGAGGAAAACATTACTAGGTTTTCTATATATTCTTTTATTCCCTTTTACTAAACTTTTTATCATGAATGACTGCTGAGTGGCATCATGTGCTTTTTGTTTAGTTTGTTTTGTTTTTGAGACAGGCTCTTGCTCTGTCATCCAGGCTGGGGTATAGTGGCGCAGTTATGGCTCACTGCAGCCTCTGCCTTGTGGGCTCAAGAAATCATCCCACCTCAACCTTCTGAGTAGCTGAAACTTAGATGCATGCCACCGTGCCCCAATAATTTTTGTATTTTTTTGTAGAGACGGAGTCTCGCCATGTTGCCCAGGCTGGTCTCAAACTCCTGGGCTCAAGAGATCTGCCAACCTCAGTCTCTCAAAGTGCTGGGATTACAGGCATGAGCCACCACACGCAGGCTCATCACATGCTTTTATTGACAACCATGAAGATAATCTTGTAGATTTTTCTCCTTCGTCTTATTGCTCTTATGAATTATGATAATAGACTTTATACTACTGGATGGTTCAGAATAAAGTCTGTTTTTTATATTGTCATATTTGTTTGCTTATTGCTAAATTTGATTTGGTAAGATTTTTATTTATAACTTCTGTTTCTACAGTAAATCTGTGATTTTCTTTTCTATGGTTTCTTTGTTAGTGTTCAGTGTCAGTGACACAGCATACATTGTAAAAACAACTGGAAAAAATTGTTCTTTTCTGATTTAGGTCAGTATAAATTGTGTGGGAATTTGTTGAAGGTTTTTAGAGAATTCATATTTGAAGCCATTTGAGGCTGGCCCCTTTTTTGCTAATACTTTTTGTTAGTTTTTGAATTATCTTTATGATTCTGGTTTGATTTATATTTTTCCACTCCTTCTGAGCTTATTTTCTGAAACAGTGTCCATTTGATCCAGATTTTAAACAAATATTAACATATTTATACCAAAATATTTATTAAGCAACACTACAGATACAAATTTCACTGAATATAATTTCATCTTGAATAATGAAGGATCATTCTTGTTACTCAGTAATTTAAGATCTCATGGGTTTGTGAAACAGATGAGTGATTCTTCCGTATTTGCCAACGACTTAGCCCCATCACCTCGGCCTGCCTGTGTGTCATTGGTTCTTCCTCTAATATTTATTGGGAGTCTGGGGTTGTGGAGATCTTACGTGTTCTAAGCCGGGGGTTGTGCTTCGTGGGCCATACGCGCTTGCAGCTACTCAGCTTTGCTGTGTAGCAGCCATAAAAAGTACAGAACTCAGTGAACATGGCTATTTCCCAATAAAAATGTCATTTACATTAACAGGCAGGGGGCTGGGTTTGGACCACAAAATTTAGCTGGCCCTAACTCCCCCTTGTTCTGGGCGTTTGGAATACTGTAGGAAAAGAGAAGCAGTTTCTGCTGTTCATACAGCTCACAGGCTAAGGGAGGTGGGAAGTAACCAGAAGTCCTGATACTGATACTAGGCAATATACGCAGTCCCTGTGGAGTGGGCACAGCCAACATCTGTTGGGTGTATGAATACAGTTCTATAGTAGCAGTGAGCACAGCATGTTATAGTAGGATGAAGACAGGTACCTTTGTGATGGCTGTTTTACTCTAAGGACGAATTCTTTTTCTCCAAGGAATAACTTCATACTATAACTTGGATAGTTGAAGTTACCAGAATTCTCAATATAGATAAATACTGTATTCATGACACAGCTGTAGCCCCAGCCCACTCAGGACGGTAGGATATGTTAGGCATTAAAGAAATATTTGTTGAAGAAAATGGAAGAACAAATGAGTGATGAAATGAATACATGGTTTTCCATTTAGAAATGGAAAAGCATATTTGTTGTAAAAGTATAGGCCATAGGAACAGCTAGTATTAGGTCAAATACAAAATCTGCAATTTACTATTCATGTAATAATAAGGCAAGTTAAGTTACTTCTCAGTGCCTCAATTTTCCTAATATGTAAAATCGGTATAAAAATTTTTCTGAGTTAATATTGTTATTGTGAGGAATAGGCATATCAATTCATATAAATTGTACAAATGTGTCTGACACACAGTAAACAATACTCAGTATAGATTTTTCTTACACAGTACATCAAATAAAATTCAGCTAATGCAAATATGAAACCCATGTATCTCCTTAGAGGTTACATTCCATAGTTTTTACAACTGATAGAGACACCAGCTAATCAGAAGGAATGATCGTAGTGCTGACAGAGGCTCGGATCCAGGCACCAGGGGAGGCCTGAAAGGCTCTACAAGAGCAGTTAGGATGGCAGAGGAGCACTTGGGAAGTTTGGCCAGCAGCTGCTGAACAACTGAAATGGAAGGGTCGCTTGGTAACAGAATCCACAGCTGATATGCATCCCTCCAACACAGCAGTATGGATGCATGTCAGCTGTGGATTCTGTTGGTGTCTGCTAGTATTAGCACGTAACAGTGACTTTTATATCATATATATGTTGTATTTATATACTTGTATGTTTATTTACATATAATGCTAATACCATCCAGTGGGACTATAGGACAGCTGAAATTGATATTTATTTTATGATGAAGTTTGCCTGTAAGTTCTTTGAATTTCTCATTGGCTTACTCTTATTTTGTCATTTGTCTTTAGATATATGCAAAAAACCTGGTGAATGCCGATCGTTGTGCACTTTTCCAGGTAGACCATAAGAACAAGGAGTTATATTCAGACCTTTTTGATATTGGAGAGGAAAAGGAAGGAAAACCTGTCTTCAAGAAGACCAAAGAGATAAGGTACAGCTAGAAGTAGAATGTCCTCTCCTCTTATGATAGATGTGCAGGTGTTCTGTTACCCATTTTTCTGTGCCTATTCACAGGTATGCTGACAATACTTGTCATACTGTGATATCATTCCCACCAGGACCCGCCTCCTGAAGGTAGTACTTCTGGGAATGACATTGCAGTCAGTGCCAGCGAAACAGCGCCTAGGAAGCTTTAGCGTCACTCCTGGAAATGCCGTCTTCCGGAGGCGGTCCTTTTGGAAATCATGTTGGAAAAACTTTCTAGTGCTCCCAGGTAGGTAAAGGTACACTCCACCTGGAATCTGCAGGTTTTCCCATGTCCAAGAGAAAAGGTGTGCTTATCCAATTTGGCCCCTACCTCTTCCCAGCCTATGGCCTGTCTGACAGTCCAGTCAGTAGTAGAAATTGATCTGGTATATTTGATGACTTAAATACACTCTGTAACTGACCAGTTGTTTTAATCAATCACGTAGCACACTTGTGTTGCATCTTGAAACTAAAGTCTTTGTTTTTTTAAGTGGCAGCCATTGTCACTTAAATGAACAGAATGGAGTTTATTTTGCTGATGGAGGCATGGGGGCTCGCTCTTATCACACCTGGAAACCTACAAAAGGAGCACTCTGACAAATTGTTTAAGAATCAAGCTTAACATTCAAAAGTTGAGAAAGTCATTTTAGTCATTTGCATTTCCTTTGCTTTATGTGTCTTGTTTAATTGCTTTTCTGTATAACACCATAAAGTTCTCTGGTAATGACAACGTTTTAGTGAAACACTGTGTCTTCTTAATTAAGGATTGCTATATATTTGGGCAGTCTATCATAAAAGGAAACTAATGTCAAGGAAACTCAACGTGTGCCCCACCATGGGGTCCCACCACTCTCTGCCTCTCAGCACTTCCTGTATATTCCATATTCATGTAGCTCTGATTTATGGGCACTGTATTGGTACTTGGGCTTTAAAAAATTTTTTGTCTATTTGCTGTTGGGTTTTTGGTTGTTGTTACTAGATCTCAGTATAGCAGTCTGGATATCGTCATTTAGATAAGCCATTTCTCTTGCTGAAGATTTTAGTGTTCCCTAACACTGCTGGTATTGATTTAATTTTGAAAATAACGACTTAAAGCCTGTGTTTACAAGCATAAGAAAAACACGAGAGTGTGATTTACTGTAACTCTCAGATGACTGGTTAATGGCAGCCATTTACATAAGGATTGCTTCTTAATTATGGTCTTTCACTGACCATAGTTAGCAAACCACCAAGAGCATGAACAACAGTTATAGTTCAGACTACTCTCAGACCAGCACAAACAAGCATAAATCATGAAATGGATTCTGCTACTCTTTGCTCGTGGCAATCTGATTCATTATGTTTATGTTGTTCAAAGCACAAAAATACCAGGAAAAAAGACAACCATGAGTTTTATGCAGTGTTTGGTTCACTCTTTGGTGTTTTAAGTAGATTCTCTTTTGTATGAATTATACTTCAAGTTTTTCTGATAGTCCTCAGAGGTGAAGTTTTATTTCATTAATGGTTATTTTCTATAATGTTGATAATGTAATATGGAAATTATTTTTGAACTATGGAAAATGTAGATATTGTGACTTATAGACATCTTTCTTAATTAAGGAAATTTTGAAATGAGTGCATGTGTAATGACAGTATAGTAGTGAGAAAAATATAAGTATGCACATATTTTTACAAAGGAAAATTACTGATATTAGATATAAAAAATATAATGCTTGTATTTTGATTGTTTTAACAAATTAGATAAAAATGCTAGAAGTTATACATTGTGTTATTTCTGTATAGTGCTTGCATTGCAAACACCATTAAATTCAGTTCTGTATAATAGCTCAAGCTCAGGCATAACCTGTGAGTTTGGTTATATATGTGAAAGAAAGCACAGTGGTAGAGACCAGCATGCGAATTTTCATTGTGCCACTTATATTTGATGAATGTTGGCAAATTACTGAAACCATGTAGGCCTTCGTTCACACTTCATTGAGAATCCACTAAAAAAATTATGTTTAAGTATCTTGTAAATTATAAGGTACTTTGCAAACAGAAAGGATTATTATTGGTCAGAGCAGGAGGACACTAGTTGATTGTTTGATCTCAATTTGTGAATTAATATTTTAAGGTTCTTGGGTGATTACTGTGTAATGCTTTTCTGCTTTAGTTTTACATATTTTATAAGATGATTTGAAATATGTAAATGTAGAATTAATACATGCATTTAAGTAAAACAATGCTTTTAATTAAATATAGATAACAATGGAATGTTTTAAATTATTCTACAGCATCCATATTTTAATTAGCATGTCCTTCTGTTTTACATATGCAGATTTTCAATTGAGAAAGGAATTGCTGGCCAAGTAGCAAGAACAGGGGAAGTCCTGAACATTCCAGATGCCTATGCAGACCCACGCTTTAACAGGTAAGGAATAGATGATTCCCCCATTGGTTTCTTCTGTAATGTCCCACTCAGCTGCAACCTCTTTCCTGGAGCCTGAGTTCTCCATGTCCCAATTCAATTCTTTCCTCCTTAGTTTTCTTCTTTGAACCAACTCTGTTATCAATAGTCAGTATATTCAGATATTTATAAAATGATGGATTCTAATCCACTGATGTGTAATGATATCTAGATATAGGAGTTTCGAATGTTATAAAAACAACTGATAAGCAGAAGTTTTAATTTATGGAGCTACTGTGGGATTTTTTGTATTATAGTGTCATGATTTTGTCATGAACGTAATCTCCATCAAATCACATGCTCAAAGGCTACAACACATAGTAAGAAATCTGCATACTTTTGAGATGAGTAGGTCTACCTTTGAGTCACGGTTCTGTCATGTATTAGCTCTTAACTGACCTAGCATAAGTTACTTAATCTCTCTGAGCCTGAGTTTCCTTATTGATAAGATGAGTATGATAATGCCAGTTTTGTTGCTGTTGTTTTAAGATCACAGATAATATTCATAAAGGATCTGGAAAATTTACCCGACCCAAAGTAACTAAATAAGTTGCATCTTTTATTGGATGTTATTAAAGATGGATATTAGATAGCTTATGAAGATTTTTTGTTTTGTTTTGACTTTCTTTGGACAGCTGCAAACCCAATTATATAATCTGATTTTAATAAACCTCTAGAAATGGAAAGTCTCATGATTGCTGCTATGACTGTTAGAGAGTAATATTTATAGTATTTTGACAGCAGTGTTTAGTTAATTCCAACACATTGTTTACTTTATAAGACAAATAACAAGCAATAGGAAGTTTATTCAGGTATTTGATCAACTGATGTCAAATACACACAACTCATATAAAAACATAGCAATATTCTAGTAATATATACTGTCAATAAATTAAGGGTATACTGAAAGCTTATGTTTTCTAAAAATCCAAACACATCATTTAGTACTTAAAATTTTAAAATATTTGCATATCCTTATGTCCAATCTTTATGTAAAAATGTGTGAGTCAGACTATTGAAAAAATGAAAATGCAAGCAACTAATTGGGAGAAAATGTTTGTAAAACATATATCTGATGAAATACTTACATCTAATATATGAAAACTCTTCCAACATAACAATAAGAGGATAACCCAATTTAATAAAAAGGGCAGATAATTTTAACAGGCACTCCACAAAAAGAGATACACAACTGATCACTAAACACGAGAAAAATGTTCGAAGCAAGGGGAATATAAATGTAATTGACATGAGACCTCACTGTGCACCAGCTTGAATGGCTATGACTTTAAAACATTGACATTAGCAAAGATTGGCCAGGATGTGGAGAAACGAGTATCCTCATACATTGTTGGTAGGAATATATTATGGTACAACTGCTTGGGAAAACAGGTTTGCAGTTTTTTGAAAAGTTAAACATACACTTACTGTACAGTCCACTAATCAGCTCCACTTCTAGATATTACTACAAGAAGAATGAAAACATGGTGCTACAGGACTTGTATGCAAATCCTCAAAGCAGCATTATTCATAATTGCCAAAAACCGGCTATTAACACATAATACTGTCCATTATTTGGCAAATGAATAAACAAAATGTGTCTATTCAATAGAGATACAACTCAGCAATAAAAAGAACTTAACCCCTAATACATGCTACAACGTGGATGAATCTCAAAAACCATTATGCTAAATGAGAGAAGCCAGGCACTGAAGACTCACATGTAACTACTTACCCATTAGCTCTATCACTGTTTCTATGGAACTTACCCAGTCCTGTTTTCAAAAAACATTTTATAATGTATGCAAAGCCAAATTATATAATTTGATTTTAATGAACCTCTAGAAATGGAAAGTCTTAGGATTGATGCTGTGACTGTTGAGAGTAATATTTACAGTAGTTTGACAACAGTGTTTAGTTAGATATTGTGACTTGTGACAATAGGAGTCAGCAAACTTTTTCTATTAAGGATCAAATGGTGAGTATTTTTGCCTTTACTGACACTAAGGTCCTTGTCACAAGTCCATAGCTCTGCCTTGTAGGGTGATGGCAGAATCAGACAATCTATGAATGAATGGTGTGGCTGTGTTCTAATACAACTTTATTTATAAAACAAGAGAGGGCTGATTTGGCCTCTGGGTGCAGTTTGCTGACCACTGCTGTAAGCTTGTAAAGTAGAAACTCTGTGAGTTGGTTTAGCAAGTGACATCTCTCATAAACATGACCAACTTCAAAGGATCATGTTATTTTACCAAATTTAATTGTATTTCTTCTCTGAATTCACTTATTTTTTGTCTGTTTACTTAGTAAACAGACTGCTGGATACTTCAGATGAGAAGCTGAAAGCCTCTTAGAGACTATCCTAGAAAACTCTGTTGGAAACAAAAGAACAAATGGGTTAGAATATTTTTCCAGAGGTTTTAATAAAACACTTTTAAATGTTCCTGTCCCTGAATTTGGAAGCTAAAAGTGCCATTACAGTCGTATATAATAGAAGCATATAAATTGCAAAGACTGAGGGGAGATTTATGATTGACTGTGTCATTTATTTCTTCTGCCTTTTGTTTGTTTTTGGTTATTTTTGGTTCTGTCGCACCCCACAGAGAAGTAGACTTGTACACAGGCTACACCACGCGGAACATCCTGTGCATGCCCATCGTCAGCCGAGGAAGCGTGATAGGTGTTGTGCAAATGGTCAACAAAATAAGTGGCAGTGCCTTCTCTAAAACAGATGAAAACAACTTTAAAATGTTTGCCGTCTTTTGTGCTTTAGCCTTACACTGTGCTAATGTAAGTAGTATTTATTAAGTACCTTTTCTTTCCTACTCAATATTAATTTGAAACTTTTTTCATAAAGCAGTTTAAGGGGATTCTTTTTTTCATTTATATTTCTTTACAAACCAGGAAAAGTGAGTGATTCCTGATTGTGCATGTTTTTTAAAATGCCATAAATTGCCCTGGAAGGAAAAAGAACAATCTCCTAATAGTTTGCATTTATTTCAAGATAAGAATTTGTTAAGAAGAAAAACGAAGTCGGGGGGTGGGGCAAGATGGCCTAATAGGAACAGTTCCGGTCTGCAGCTCCCAGCGAGATCAATGCAGAAGGCAGGTGATTTCTGCATTTCCAACCGAGGTATCTGGCTCATCTCATTGGGACTGGTTAGACAGGGGGTGCAGCCCACAGAGAGCAAACCAAAGCAGGGTGGGGCATCACCTCACATGGGAAGTGCAAGGGTTGGGGAACTCCCTCCCCTAGCCAAGGGAAGCTGTGAGGGACTGTACCATGAGGAGCAGTGCATTCCAGCCTAGATGCTATGCTTTTCCCACCATCTTCTCAACCCACAGACCAGGAGATTCCCTCACGTACCTACAGCACCAGGGCCCTGGGTTTCAAGCATAAAACTGGGCAGCCCTTGGGGCAGACACTGAGCTAGCTGCAGGAGTTTTTTTTTTCGTACTCTAGAGGCACCTGGAATGCCAGCGAGATGGAACTGCTGACTCCTCTGAAAAGGGGGCCGAAGCCAGGGAGCCAAGTTGTCTAGCTCAGCGGATCTCACCCCCATAGAGCCCAGGAAGCGAAGATCCACTGGCTTGAAACTTTTGCTGCCAGCACAGCAGTCTGAAGTTGATCTGAGACACTTGAGCTTGGTGGGGAGGGGCGTCTGCCATCACTGAGGCTTGAGTAGGCAGTTTTCCCCTCACAGTGTAAACAAAGATGCAGGGAAGTTAGGACTGGGCAGAGCCCACCACGGTGCCAGAATGTCTCTCTAGATTCCTCCTTTCTGGACAGGGTATCTCTGAAAGAAAGGCAGCAGCCTCAGTCAGGGGCTTTTAGATCAAAATCCCATCCCCTGGGACAGAGCGCTTGGGGAAAGGGGCAGCTGTGGGCACAGCTTTAGCAGTTCCTGCCTGCCGGCTCTAAAGAGATCAGCACAGCACTGGAGCTCAGCTAAGAGACAGACTGCCTCCTCAAGCGGGTCCCTGACCCCTGGGCCTCCAGACTGGGAGAAACTTCCCAGCAGAGTTTGGCAGACACCTCATACAGGAGAGCTCCAGGTGGCATCTGGCAGATCTCCCTCTGGGATGAAGCTTCCAGAGGAAGAGGCCACAGTGGTTGCTGTTCTCCAGCCTCTGTTGGTGATACCCAGGCAAATAGGGTCTGGAGTCGGCTTCCAGCAAACTCCAGCAGACCTGCAGCAGAAGGGCCTATTAATTAACAGAAAGGAATACCATGAACATCAACAAAAAGGATATCATCCACACAAAAACTCCATCTAAAGGTCACCAACGTCAAAGACCAAAGGTATATACATCCACAAAGATGGGGAAAAACCAGTGCAAAAAGGCTGAAAATTCCAAAAACCAGAATGCCTCTTCTCCTCCAAAGGATCACAACTCGTTGCCACCAATCGAACAAAACTGGATGGAGAATGAGTTTGACGAATTGACAAAAGTAGTTTTCAGAAGGTAGGTAATAACAAACTTGTCTGAGCTAAAGAAGCATGTTCTAACCCAATGCAAGGAAGCTAAGAACCTTGAAGAAAGGTTAGAGGAATTGCAAACTAGAATAACCCATTTAGAGAAGAACATAAATGACCTGATGGAGGTGAAAAACACAACACAAGAACTTCATGAATACCCAAGTTTCAATAGCTAAATCAACCAAGGGAAGACAGAATATCAGAGATTGAAGATCAACTTAATGAAATAAAACATGAAAATAAGATTAGAGAAAAAGGAATGAAAAGGAATGAACAAAGCCACCAAAAAATGTGGGACTATGCGAAAACACCAAACCTACGTTTGATTGGTATACCTCAAAGTGACAGAGAGAATGGAACCAAGTTGGAAAACACTCTTCAGGATATTATCCAGGAGGACTTCCCCAACTTAGTAAGACAGGCCAACATTCAAATTCAGGAAATACAGAGAACACCACAAAGATGCTCCTAGAGGAGAGCAAAAAATGTTAAGGGCAGCCAGAGAGAAAGGTCGGGTTACCCACAAAGGGAAGCCCATCAGACTAACAGCGGATCTCTCTGCAGAAACCCTGTTACAAGCCAGAGAAGAGTGAGGGCCAATATTCATCATTCTTAAAGAAAAGAATTTTCAACCCAGAATGACATATCTAGCCAAACTAAGTTTCATAAGCAAAGGAGAAATAAAATCCTTTACAGACCAGCAAATGCTGAGAGATTTTGTCACCACCAGGCCTGCCTTACAAGAGCTCCTGAAGGAAGCACTAAATATGGAAAGGAAAACTGGTACCAGCCACTGGAAAAAAGTACTGCATTGTAAAGACAATTGACACTACGAAAAACTGCATCAACTAATGTGCAAAATAACCAGCTAGCATCATAATGACGGGATCAAATTCACACATAACAATATTAATCTTAAAGGTAAATGGGCTAAATGCCCCAATTAAAAGACACAGACTAGCAAATTGGATAGAGTCAAGATCCATCAGTGTGCTATATTTAGTAGACCCATGGGACACAGCTAAAACAATGTTTAGAGAGAAATTTGTAGCACTAAATGCCCACAGGAGAAAGTGGGAAACATCTAAAATCAACACCCTAACATCACAATTAGAAGAACTAGAGAAGCAAGAGGAAAGAAATTCAGAAGCTAGCAGAAGACAAGAAATAGCTAAGATCAGAGCAGAACTGAAAGAGATAGAGACATGAAAAACCCTTCAATAAAAATCAATGAATCTAGGAGCTGATTTTTTTGAAATGATTAACAAAATAGATCACTAGTCAGACTGATAAAGAAGAAAAGAGAGGAATCAAATAGACACAGTAAAAAATGATAAAGGGGATATCACCACCGATCCCAGAGAAACACAAACTACCGTCAGAGAATACTATAAACGCTTCTACACAAACTAGGAAATCTAGGGTAAATCCCCAGACACATACACCATCCAAGAGTAAACTAGGAAGAATTTGAATCCTTGAGTAGACCAATAACAAGTTCTGAAATTGAGGCAGTAATTAATAACCTACCAACCAAAAAAAGCCCAGGACCAGAGGTATTCACAGCCGAATTCTGCCAGAGGTAGGTACAAAGAAGAACTGGTACCATTCCTTTTGAAACTATTCCAAACAATAGAAAAAGAGAGACTCATCCCTTACTCATTTTATGAGGCCAGCATCATCCTGATACCAAAACCTGGCAGAGGCACAACAAGAACAAAAAAATTTCTGGCCAATATTTCTAATGAACTTTGATGCAAAAATCCTCAATAAAATACTGGCAAATCGAATCTGGCAGCACATCAAAAAGCTTGTCCACCACGATGAAGTCAGCTTCGTCCCTGGGATGCAAGGATGGTTCAACATTGCAAGTCAATAGATGTAATCCATCATATAAACAGAACCATTGACAAAAATCACTTGATTATCTCAGTAGATGCAGAAAAGGCCTTTGATAACATTCAGCACCCCTTCATGCTAAAAACTCTCAATAAACTAAATATTGATGGAATGTATCTCAAAGTAATAAGAGCTATTTATGACAAACCCACAATCAATATAATACTAATGGGCAAAAGCTGGATTCATTCCCTTTGAAAACTGGCACAAAACAAGGATGCCTTCTCTCACCACTCCTATTCAACATAGTATTGGAAGTTCTGACCAGGGCAATCAGGCAAGAGAAAGAAATAAGAGGTATTCAAATAGGAAGAGAGGAAGTCAAATTTTCTCTGTTTGCAGAGGACATGATTGTATATTTAGAAAACCCCATTGTCTCAGCTTCACATCTCCTTAAGGTGATAAGCAACTTCTGCAAAGTCTCAGGATACAAAATCAATGTGCAAAAATCACAAGCATTCCTATACACCAATGATAAAGGGCCAAATCCTGAGTGAACTCCCACTCACAATTGCTACAAAGAGAGTAAAATACCCAGGAATACAACTTACAAGGGATGTGAAGTACCTCTTCAAGAAGAACTACAAACCACTGCTCAAGGAAATAAGAGAGAACACAAACAAATGAAAAAACCTTCCATGGTAATGGATAGGAAGAATCAATATTGTGAAAATGGCCATACTGCCCAAAGTAATTTGTAGATTCAGTGCTATCCCCATCAAGCTACCAATGACTTTCTTCACAGAATTAGAGAACACTACTTTAAATTTCATATGGAACCAAAAGAGAGCCTGTAGAGCCAAGATAATCCTAAGCAAAGAGAACAAAACTAAAGACATTACACTACCTGACTTCAAACTATACTACAAGGTTACAGTAACCAAAACAGAATGGTACTGGTATCAAAATAGATATATAGACCAATGGAACAGAACAGAGGCCTCAGAAATAATGCTACACATCTACAACACTCTGATCTTTGACAAACCTGACAAAAACAAGCAATGGGGAAAGGTTTCCCTATTTAATAAATGGTATTTGGAAAACTAACTAGCCATATGCAGAAAACTGAAACTGGACCCCTTCCTTACACCTTATACAAAAATTAACTCAAGATGGATTAAAAGACAAGACCTAAAACCATAAAAACTCTAGAAGAAAACCTAGGCAATACCATTCAGAACATGAACATGGGCAAAGACTTCATGACTAAAACACTAAAAGCAATTGGAACAATAGTCAAAATTGACAATTGGGATCTAATTAAACTAAAGAGCTTCTGCACAGCAAAATAAACTATCATCGGATTGAACAGGCAACCTACAGAATGGGAGAAAAATTTTACAATCTGTCCATCTGACAAAGGGCTGATATCCAGAATCCTCAAAGAACTTAAACAAATTTATAAGAAAAAAACACCATCAAAGAGTGGGCAAAGGATATGAACAGACACTTCTCAAAAGAAGACATTTATGTGGCCAACAAACATTTTAGAGAAAGCTCATTATCACTGGTTATTAGAGAAATGCAAATCAAAATCACAGTGAGATACCATCTCACGCCAGTTAGAATGGCGATCATTAAAAAGTCAGGAAACTACAGATGCTGGAGAGGATGTGGAGAAATAGGAACACTTTTACACTGTTTATGGGAGTATAAATTAGTTCAACCATTGTGGAGGACAGTGGGGTGATTCCTCAGGTTCTAGAACCACAAATACCATTTGACCTAGCAATCCCATTACTGGG